>VNJZ01009012.1:0-20991 GCA_008042795.1 Drosophila asahinai
CGACTCAATTTTCGTCAAATTCAACATTTATATTTTTCCTTAATAATTCTTTTGAGTAATTTCAAGTTGTTATGTGTTATTAACATCTACTATTAGTTAAGCTTTAATGAAAATTAAAATAATTTTTTTAAAGAGCTTACAAAGTTATTTTTTTGTGGATTTTATATAGCCTTACTGGGCACTACTATTATTTTGACCGCAGCTGTATAAAAGGCTGTGAGCTACATCAGCAGCAGGTACTTAAAAATGATCTGTATTACTTTTATTATTCTATATATATTTTATTTCAAGTTGCTGAGCATTACAATATCATTAAACCATTTTGCCCATGATTAATTCTATAGTGATTGCCCAAATTCCATCTCGTTTATCACAATCATTTGTAATTTTTGATTTCGTGACTGAATGTTTTAAAAAAAAACCTTTAATAAATAATTATTTATAATAAGCCATTTAATTCTGGCCTATCTAATCAGATTATCTAATATTTTTGGACCAGAAATCGTTTAAATAGTTAATTTAAATTAATTGCCTAATTTATTATGGTTTTCTTTTGTTTTTTCTTTTATAACTTTGTGACTGTCTGCCATTTATAAACGATTTTTTATTTCGTCTATATTTATTTGTTTGCCTTTTTTTGTTTTTCTAAGCTCTTTCCATTATCCTCCATCTTAACTTGTAATTTTTTAACATTTTAATCGGATTAAATTACTTTTGAATTGATTGTCTGAATGGCTTTCAGCTTAAGCCTTTCCTAACGCCTTTGATAGTTATTAAAAGTATTTTTAAAATTAATTATTGTCTTTACTAAAGTACCTTTAGGTTTGAAATTTAATTACTTAAACAATTATTAATATTATCCTTTCTCTGAAAATATTTGAATATTATTGGATTTAAGTTATATTTATTTACTAACCTTTAAAGTGATTTTTTTTTTGAACCTATGTATTCAGTTAATTTTTAAAGTATTTTCCTAATCAAATTCACTTGTCCGTGTTATCTCCTTCTTTTTTGCCAATATTAATTTTTATTTATTTCTTGTGTGTTTTTATTGGCGCTTTTGGTATTCAGCGTCGCGGATTTCAGTAAATAAAAAAGCAATTTGAACGTTTCTTGTTTTGCGACTATTTGTGCTGTGCGAGTGTGTCTACGTGTGTTTGACTGAGAGCGTAGTAAACACATTTTGAAAATCGAAAGCAAGGTCTTTTCTGCAGACAAGATTGCTGCTTGTTGTTGGTTGTACCTTTAAGCTTCGGACTTTTAGTTTAGAACGTAATTTATAAATTAATTATTGGCCGGAGTCACATGTTTGGGCCACGAATTCGAGCCCGCTCTGCCATCTATCTTTAACGTATTAACAATTTTTGTCGTTTGTCGTTTGTCGTTTTCGTGTTCGTTTTTTTCCTTTCGCCGTGCTTTTCGTTTGTTTTTTGTAGGGCTTTAAACTATTTTTACATGGGCAAACAAATGTGCATATGTTTGAGATAGCGATGCCACCAGCCCCAGAGCCCATCCCCTTGCAGCCCTCGGAAAGGGTAACGCTGCTTTGGCACGTGTCTGTCAGCGGCCCTCGACGTCATCGGCAACTAATTGCAATTAGCAAGGCCCACAGAAGTAGCAGTAGAAACAGTAGCAGCTGCAAAAAAAAAAAAAGCAACCACACATGTATTTGACATTTTCAAGAGCTCGATAAGCCACCAGGCCCTGATACTCCCTGAGTGATCATAGGCCTCTACTAATAGTGAACTTGGGAGTATTGTTCCCATCTGATTTATCAAGCCAATAAGTATGTACAAAATATCGATATATTATATGTTTGTAAATCGGTTATTTCAATTAAAAATCGATATGCTAAACAAATTATATATTTTCTTGTATTTATACTGATACTCTCTATACTCTACAAACAGATCACTTGGAAATATTGCCTTCATTTATTTTAAGCTCAAGGCTTGTAACTGCTTAGCATTATTTGTATAAGTATTTTCGATAAACAAGTATTAAGGTATTAAAAATATATCAAAATTGTAAGCAAAGTTCGATATAAATGCCACTCAAATACCTTTTGATATTACTTGATGTGGCTATAAACATTTACCTTGGCTTCTTATAGAAGAATATATAATTTTTATTTTTTTACTATTTAAGAGTGGTTTTTCCACGATAATTTTTAGTTAATTGTTGATAATTAAGCCTAGTACCTCCCTTTGCGGTATGCTATAGATTTTATTTTATTTGTATACATTTCTGCTGGGTATCTCATAGTCTGGGCTCTCGAAAACAACCTTTCAGTTGTTGATAGAAACATTAACATCATTAAAAAAGCATCAACAGAATCAACAGCAGTGTCATCCACATCCAAAAAGTGAGATTGTACAGCATTTGCTTGTACAAAATTTGCAGTAAAAGATCATTATCTGTTTCAATAATACATACTATATATACGATTTTAAATAAAATTCTTTTCTGGCATCTTTACGTCGATTCTTTTTTTACTTAAATATAAATTTTAATAAAATATGTATTATTATTTCCAGATCTAGAATTTTTGCATTCATGCATAAATCACACGGCGTATGCTTAATATTTTTTGGATAATAAATATAATTGTTTAATGAGAGAAATTTATTGAATTAGATTAATAATAAATATATATTTGCCTAACTTTTAATGAAATCGTTTGAATCTTTAAAATTTTCGGAATAGACAGCTCCGCAATAAATTATACAAATAACTTTTGCGTCCTCATGTAGAACAGGGCGTATGCGTAATTTTTTGTATAATTAAATTTGCCGTCATATTGTTTGATTGATGAGTTCTTTTGAACTTAATTTATTTATAATTAAATGTCAAATACGATAACGATTATCTTGTTAACAAATCATTGAAGACAACTTCAAATGTGCTCTTTCAGACGTAATTCTTTCTAAGAAGATGCCTTTCCGTGATTCTCGTACTTCTTCAAATTTGCAACCCACACGTCGTATACATAATCTCAAGTGGTTTGACGAAAATAAGCAACTCATTGAAGAGCAGAACAAATTTGCAAGAGATCTGTATAAAAATAAATTGTTTATTTCTAAAAATAAAAGTAAGTCGAGCAAAATAGTTTACCAAACAAAGGCAGCACAAAAAAAAAAAAAAAAAAAGTAATAAAAAGGCGAAAATCTTAAAAATCGTGTGGAAACGCTTAGAGCCGAAGCTTTTAAAACAGTTAAGCTTTTGGGCGAACTGAACTGCATTTATTAAGGCATTAATGAATGCACGTTTTCCGATAATTTTGTTATATTTAATTAATTTTAAAAAAGAAGCCGAATTTTTAAGTGGCTGCAAAAAAGCTTCGCTACGGCTGCTTGCTGCTGCTGCTGCTTCTGACGTAATTTTTGTGCCGTTACCAAGCTCTCACTCACACAGACTTCTTCTTCTGATCGAAGTTTGCTCGCTTTGCCGGTTTCGAAAAGGCAACAAAAATTCGAGAGAAAAATCGAGAGAAAAAACGCTGAACAAAAACGACAAAGAAAACGAAAGAAAAAATATAAAATAAATCGACAAGACACAACAGCACACAGCATAGCAACTAGTGGCGGTGGCGTAAATATAATTAAACTTTCGAATGGGATCAGCAGCAGCTACGGCAACGGCAGCAGCAACGGCAGCAGCAACAGCAGCAGCAACAGCGCCTGCAGTTTCATTTTATTTGATTTTCACTCAATTGAGCGAACAGCGAGCTTGAGCTTTCCGGCGTCTTTTTGCCGAGTCGAGAGCTTTTCCCACTCAATTGGAATGGCCGCGTAGTCAAGTTTCATGCCAACGCCGAATGCCGTTGAAATCAGTCGTTCAACGAGAGTGACCGCGTGCGAAAGCCAGAATCAAGAGACCCATCATCGCCACACACAGAGCTCAGCGCCGCCATACTATAGCTGAAACCTATACTATATATATATTTAAATTAAAGAGTGCTAAGGCGCAGATACAAGCAAGCCGAAGAAGCATCCCAAACAAGAGCAGGTATCTCTAGAAAAGGAAAAGCCCTAAATAGAAAGGGAAAACGAGCGAAAAACTCGCAGAGAATATTCTAGCAACTGGCCAAAACACAGGACTGTTGCTTCCATCGTCGCTGCTGGTTCAAGTGGTTCTAAGGGTTCAAGCGCACCCAACATATGTTCGCCTGGCTACACCCAAGCTGAGTTACCTTTCGGACCATATGTTGTTGGCCAGGAGCCGCTGCCTCCTCCTGACTCTACTGCGTTGTTTCGTGTGCGCCGTGTGACCGAAAAGATACATCTCCTCGAAAATTTATTTAAGAAAAAAAAAAACGTAATAGAAAAATACAAGAAAAAGATATACGAAAAAAAAACAACAGAAATTTTGCGAGTGCGCGTGTGTTGCATTTATTTGTGAGTACAAGTACCTTCGTCGTTGAGTGGTGTAAGGAAGTGCAATTAAAAGAAGGCAGTGCTAATTGCCGCGCAAAAAGGAACCATCTGGAGAGTGCTGCTTTATATATACATATATATTTCTGCTATATCCTGTCGAACGGCGCATCCAGCAGCATTCTTATGAAACCGGAAAATTGGCATGAATCGTACAATGCAAAGGTAAATGTCAAGACCACGCCCACAGACCCACGTACCACCCAGGCCCCCTTTCATGCTGCAGCATATGGCGAAACTTAAATGCGCAAAAATCCATCTGAATCTGATTGTGTATCTGTATCTGTTGTATCTGTATCGCGCCTCTGCCTCGGCTCGTTCGCTCGCTGGCTCTCTCTATCAATGACAAATCTCGTTAAAGTTGTTTTCTGTTTGTATCTTTTTTTTTTTTTTTTCATTTTCATTTTGTTTTTTATGTATCTTTAAGTGCGTTTATGGCATCCGACTGGAGACTCTCTCAACTGTTTATTGTTGTAGTTCGGTTTTGGCTCATTAGGTTTGAAGAATTCGCAATGATTATTGTTGCCCCGCTGCTGCTGCTTTATTGGTCTCGTATTGAATTTCCTAGCAGCCGAGAACCATAAGCAACAGATGTTTCAAGTGGCAGGAGGCATGAGAAGATAAAAAGTTGGTAAAGGGTTGATGATTGAATTGAGTTGTCACTTTTTTTGGGTTCTTAAAAAAATAGAGAATGGCTTTGAATCTTTATAAGAAAATATATAGAACATCTAGAAGTTTAAGCAAATATTTATATAGAACAAAGTAGATACTTAGGAGATATATATTTATTTCTCATGCATTTTAGGAACTCAGGGAACTATATTACATTTTCTATACAAAAATAAACTATTAAGTTAATAACTAGATATATTTTGGACAGAATAAAACTAATGTTTTAATAACTAGATATATTTTCATTGCAAACAGTTAACTAATTCACCTAAATCTTTTCTTAGTTATCTTTTTTTAATAATTATTGACTTATACTGATAGTCTCTAGCTTAAAATTCTTATTTATTTATAGTTTTTAGATATTCAATTACATTCTAGACCTCTTAAGCATAAAGATTAAAATTATTTTAACTAAACAAACTATAAAGTAAGAAGAATATGTAGAAGTAAACCTTCAGAAACGTTACTTGACATGCATACGTTTTATAGCTTTTTTAATTTCAATTTTTATTTTTCCTGACACATTTATGTCATGAGTTTTTTATGTAAATACTCCACATAATTGCCTAGTTTTCTGCAAAATCTGTCAAGCGGTCTGGCAAAGAATTTCATCATTATTTATTTTAAAAACTTATTTACAAAACTCCTTGAACGGCAATCTGCGTACTAACTAAAGTTTTTCGTTCGACTTTCAATTAAATGCAATGCATATCGCGCCGCCGCCGCTGAATTAAGCTTGGAATTTTAAATCGGAATCGGAATTCGGAATTGGTATTCAAATTCGATTTCAAACACATAATGTCTGCGCACAGACACCGTATATATAGCAAGTATATAGCTGGCCGGGGCAGGCACATATCCGGGTTCACCGTCGTCAGCTACGTCAGTAGCCTTAGGTTTGCAGTGAAACCTCACGACTTGGTCTTGGTCACTTTGGCTATTTTGTTTTGTATTTTATTTTAGTTATTTTGTATTTTGCTTTTACTAGTCTGGGCCAGCGCTTGTCTGGTCACGTGTAGCGGCAAATTACATTTGACGTTGCATGCAACAAAGGCAACAACTGAAGCAACTGAAGCAACCCTCACTAATTACATTACATTATATATAACACTTGTCTTTGGCCGCTTGGCTGTTTGCATTTCGTTCACGTTGTGTCACCTGAATTGGAATTTAAATTTTTCGTTCGCCAAGACGCACTTGATCGTAGCCCCAATAAAAGAAATTATTATGTAAACAATAGAAAATGGGGAAAGGTAAATAATAAATACGACGAGATGCGAAGTTTTCGTTTGTCAAAGCCCATTGTTTGGCGCACAGAACACATATTCTGTTTTTTGTTTTTGTTTAAACAGTTTGTGGTTTATTTATTTTGTCTCCTCCACGAACACACTCAATAGAGGGTCTAAAGCAACATTGTTTCCACTTAATCCCGCTGCACTTGTTCTTTGGAAAACAATCGAAATATATCTCCAGCTCTATCTTTATATGCATCTGTATCTGTCAAGCGCATGCAAATGTCTGGCACATATTTGCTTAGTTGACCACGCGAGCTTCATATTTTTTCTACACCATTTTTTCTTTTTTTTTTTGTAAGCAGAGGTTAATAACCTGACTTTAAATTAGCCAAGCTCAGCCGCAGTCTACCTGAGTTGCTGATGTATCTGTAGCCACGCTCCACGTTCGCCGTTACGCGATGTTTGCTGGCTTCTGACCCCAATCAGAATCCGAATCCAAAGCCGAGTCCGCGTCCGAGTCCGAGCTCGACGAATACATAATAATTCCAGCTCCAGGGCAAATCCCTCAAGTGTATTTATCTCGCAGATATTAATTACGAGGGCCGGGCCCAAAACGTGTTGTCTCGCAGAAGAAGAACGTAAGCTGATTATGCCGCCGCGCTTTGTTGTCTATTTACAACTCGGAGATTTGGGGATCTTGGCCAAATTTAATTATGCAACAAGAGCTCTTTGTTGATTCCCCGCGGGGGCGGTTGATTTATTCCAGAAAGAGGATCGGATTGGATCGGATCAGATCTCTCAGCGTCAGTTTCCCACCTGAACGGAGCCGGCACAGGTTGTTGCCACAACCAGAGCCTAATTGCAGTTTGCGTGGCTCGACTTCGTGACTTGTAAATAACAGAAATCATGGCGAAAACAGCAACAAAAGCGTTTTCGGCTTTAATGATGCAGATATATAGTAGAGGGTATCGTTGTGTGTTCAAACCAAAAGCAATAAAACTGCGTGTTGAATAATTCTTTTGATTGCCGTGGCGAAGCACTCCCTTCTTTACGAGTGGGAAGTGCCTCACATTTTGTATCCCTACTTGAGTTATGCAATGCATCTTCTCTTATCACAGACAAGGGTAATTGTATCTTTTATCTAGGCCTCTTTCACTTGACTGTGAATAACCTTTTTATCTGCTTTGGCGTTATAGCTTTTTAAATAATTTTATGCCAACTTTTTATCTGATTTGTGTAACCAAAGTAATGTGAGTTGAGGAAAGAAAGTGTTAATCAAAGATATGTTTTGACAAGCAAAATATATAAAAGAAGAATTTATAAAAGAAAAATATATAAAAGGTTATTATTTATTTTATTTTATTAAACATTATACTTAATATTTAAACCTAGTATGTTTGCACAGAACAAAGGTGTATTTTCTTATAGCTTCGCTTTCGCAGAGTTAGTGTGACCAATCGGCGTTTGTGCTAGAATGTGTCCAAAAGCCAGTGTTGCCAGATGGCGAAGTTATATGGCCACAAAATTACAGGTTTAAAACTTCATAGATCATTCCTGAAGCATCAGTATCTGGCGATTTTACAATCATTTAATCATTTACCTTTTCTTAACCATTGTTCTTACTTTGTATTTATCATTTCATCTAAAAACAGATGATGTTCTCATTTTGTTTTAAAGCTTTTACCTAGATCTTTTCTTTAGCTACTACGATGATCTCCTTGCTCTAGTTTTTTTCCTCATTTGTTAACCTATTTTCCCGCAACCTAAATAAAATGATTTGCATATCAACCTATTTGTTGATTGGGGAGTGAGGTGGTTTTCTCTATCGGGTTTCGTTTGCATTTGGCACACGACACGACGGGCTTTAAGATATTTTCCATTATGCATGAGTAGCCTAATCAAAGTTGCATTGGCCAACAAAAACTCAACTCCAGAGCCAGAGCCAAGATGGTAAACCCTTTTCGTTGTTTTTTCGTTTTTAAATGCAATCAACTTTGATAACTTTTGCTGTTATTGTTGTTGTGCTCTATTTAGTAGTAGTAGCATTGTTGTTGTGGCTGCTTTTGCTACTGCTGCTGCAGTTGTTGCTTTTGTTGCTATTCTTGTTGTTGTTATTGATTGTCAACCTTCAGCGAGCAACGTTGTATGCCGCACACGGCGAAGGTCGGCCACTGCGTTCGTTGTCCGTCGCATTTAGCTGTTACACTTGAACAAAAAAATAGAAAATTAAAATTAAATTAATTTGGGATTCAAATACAATTTCTGTATATTTCCTTACTAAATTGATATATCTTTTGTATCCTTTTTAATATTGATGGCTAGACTTGTGTTTAGAACGGTTTAAAATATAATTTTAGGTAATTTCTGTGACTTTAAGAGTAACTTGTAAAGAATGGAAATACTCGATATTTTTTAAAGCTATTCTATTGATTTTAAATCGATTATTACGATGTTTTTTCAGTTATAGCTATAGGCCATCCGAAATCCATAGAAATACTAGGCTTTTCCTTGTTGATATAAAATTTTAAATATTTGTATATGGTAATTTATGGATTTTAAATCGATGAATACCGATGTTAATATAGATAACAAGTTGAAGAATCAGTGCAAATTTTAATTTAATATATATATTTTTTTTAAATTTAGTAGTAAAACAGCTATATATTTTTATTTTTAATAAGTGTTTCTTTAAAAATACTTAAAAGCTACATTTTCACTTTATTTCTCTTTGTACGAATGTTTAAAGAATATTTTCTAATTGAAAAATAATTTTTTTTTGTGTATATTATGGCTGGTGCTACTGTTTGTGTTGTTGTTATTGTCAGCCGGCCTATCGGCATTTATTTCATGCACAAAAAAAAACTAAAACTAAAACTGAACTGAACCGAACTGAACGAGCTTTGAGCTATATGCATTTACATACATTTGGATACCACACAGGCCTATATATCTTTGACTTTGATTACATACGTATAGATAGAGATATATAATATAGAGAGATCTGGCATGCAATTGGCGTAGGCAAGCGACGCCGCTACAGTTGCACCGTTCTAATTAAAAATGGATACGTTCAAGTTAAGGACGGACTCAGTGGCGGCTAATTGAATTAAGGCGAGAGCTTGCGTCGCACAAAGGTGTCTGCGGCGAGTCGGGTTTACCTGTGCTTAGCTGCTATTTCGGGCCCCGAAAATTATTGAACGGTAAACTATATCGCTCTATATATATGTCAGCTATATGCGACACGTTGCCATAGTTTCCCCCGGTGCAAGTGCTTCGCTTTGTTTGGGCTTTAAACAATGGCAAACAAGGCAAATACACGAACAACTTTCAGCTGTTTAAATAGCACTCAAAAGCCTAAATAAAATATAAAAGAAGAAATGTAGAAACGTAGAAATTGGGTATATTATAGATATAGCCGGGGGGCCGTATGTAGAGCACAAATGCTGTCCTAGATTGGGGCCAGGAATGTGACAATTTTTTGGGGGTACAGTGAAGGGTGGCTACATGTAGCTCAATGCCTTTAAAAATCGAGGGTTTATCTCCTAAAGTGCTCACTTTATTCGCCAAATTAATTGAAAGAAAATGTGTGCGCCTTGGCAGAATCACATTCTGACTTTCCGAGTTCCTCGGCGGCTCATCTCGTTGCTATTTTCTTTTTGTTTATCTATTTTCTTTATTTTTTTTCGGTTGCCAAGCGCCGCCAAGTTTCCTCGCCTTTTGTATATTTTTAAATACATTTTCTATTTTCTGAATCTTTTTAGCAGCGACACACGTTTATCTGTCGTATGCATAATAAATTTCGTTCTTTTCTTTATTAACCTTTTCCCCATCTCTCTCTTTCTTTGCAGGTAAGCTTGAAACAAAAAAAAACTATCGCCCTAAACGGGCAGTAATCGTTATCGCTGTTTTCGATATTGTGTAAGTATCGGGGACTTGTTTTTGTTTTTATCGTCAAAGTTCACTGACCAATCCCAGAGAAGCGACTGTTTTCTTCTGTTTGACCACACAGAAAATCAAAGAAAAGCGCGTTTTGATGAAAAACAAACAACGCAAAGCAGAAAAATGAGAGAAGAAAAAAAAAGATTTCACTTTCACGCTTTAAACGGCAAAACGCAGCCAGTCACAGATACTTTGTTGCAGTTGCAATGCCAGTTGCAGTTGCCGCTGCTGCACATAGAAGTTCCCCCAACAGCCGCAAAAGTGAAGATGAAATTTTTGTTTTGCTGCTGCGGCTTTTGCCAGCCAATTTCGTCAGTGCCTGCGGCACTTTCATGTATATTATGTATATTCCCCAAAAGTTTGAGGTCTAGCCAAAGGGGGATTTTATTTCATTTAAATTTAATTAAATTTAATTTTATTTTCATCAGCTCGAGAGAGAGTCTGTAAACATTTCAAGTGGCTCAGTAGCTGTAGCAATTTACCATGATTTAATTTGGAAGCTTTTCTGGAATAGATACAATTTACAATTAGGATTTAAATTTAAATAATTGTAAAGGATACTACTTTTGGTTAGTTACTTGTTTATTTATGAAGTTTATTTCCTAATTCCTTCCTTGAAAAACTTAGAAGTTTCTGTTTTAAACAATTTAAATTATATCTAGTTTAGTTATGCATTTTATTTCTTAAATTCTTCTTTTTAAAACTAATCAGTTTCTGTCCTAAACAGTTTCCAATATGGTCTTCATTGTAATACTTTATGTCAATTTACATATATGTAAATATATCTTTCTAAACAAGCATATTTTAGTTGGCTTACAATCAGCATATTAATAATAGTTCCTCTTCATTAGTTTATGTGTTAATTGTGGGCTTATATTTATATCTTACTTCGGATGTAAGCCTTTACTAATTAGTCGTAACATTTTAGTCGTAACTCTTTAGACTAATTAGTAATGGCTTACAACCTTACAACTTCACAAAAAAAAAGCATAAATTAATTGTACAACTTTATTATCAAGCCTCTGTTATTTGCTGCTAATTAGTAAAGATTTTAATTTTATTTTATGGAATCCCCAAAAATCTTGCATATTTTAAAGTTGGCCAAGAGATCTCGTTGCGATCTCACAACTCTGGCTGGAAGCCGCCTCTCCGACGACAGTTTCAGACAGATTCAGTTTCAGGTGCATTTTGCAGTTGCTGAGATTAAGTCTCGTCTCTTGGCTCTCAGGTGCTTCTACCTTTATTGTGGCTAGATGGCTAGGTGGCTAGGTGGCTAGGTGGCTTTATGGTATATATAGTATATAAGCTGGCCGATGTGGTGGCGCAACGCTTTGGCATGTGCATGTTCATGTGCATGACTCGAGAGTGCATTGTACAACACACAAAAGCAAAGCAAAGGCAAACACACATGAACAATTGCCACAACATTAGCAGCAGCAGCGGCAACAACAACGGCAACGGCAACGGCAACAATTTGTGGCTTGTTTGGCTTTTGGGTTGGGCTATTGGTTTGTTTTTTTATATTTTTTTTTCTGCTGTTTGCTAAGTGAAAAGCCTTGTTTTGTTTTCCAGTAATTTTCACCATTAGCCATTGGCAGCTTTTGTTGGGGTTCAACAGTCAGTCAGGCAGCACTCAGATTTTAAAGCAAAAACAGCAAAAAGGTAAATGATTTAATTATGTGGCGCCCACGCAATCAATTTAGTTTATTGATTTTTTCCCTTTCACTGTGCGTTGTTTTCCTTGTACAGTGGACACTTTATAGAGGGAACAGTGGGTTAAATGAACTTTAGAATACAATTAATTCTATTTATTTTGTTAAGAAGGCAAAGGATTGAGGGTTTATTGAATTATTCTATTAAGAGTTAGAGACTCTAATTATGAGATTAACGGAAGAAATAAATATATTTTGTCTTAGTTAAAACCCTAGTTTGCAGGGAAATAATACTAAATAATTACAAAAAACCCTTTAAATAATATTAACAGAATTTAAGACCTTAACAAATCTTTAGGAGCTTTTTCTTCGTAGACTTGTTGTTATTATTAGTATTAAAAAATCTTTACAAATATTTTGAGTTTCTAAAAAAAATAGATTATAAAGTCTTTCATTAAAAATTCGTAAATATTAGATTATAGAAGTGAAAAAGATCTTTCTAATTCAAACAATAATAATACTTAGAAACCTTGTTAAAATCAACCAACTTTAAGGTTTTATATAAAGAGTTTAAAATATTTTTGTGGCTTTTATAAAAACTCTACACAAAAAAAAAAAAAAAAAAAAAAAAAAAAACTAAAAATAAAGTTAACTTTATCGAGCGTGCCTTGTAAATGTCAAATTAAATTTCATATCTTTTCTTACACATTTTGCTTCTTCTTTAAATTTAATTTGGCAACGGCTCAAGCACAGGAAAATAATAATAATAATAATAATAAATATACAAATGTTTGAAAACTCCTTTCACTTTTTTGAAAAGTTGAAACCAATCCCTCGTTGTTGTTGGTGTTGGTCCGGCGCTGTCGTGCAACGAAGCATTGCCTGCAGCAGCAGCGCAGAATGTTTGCCACATTGCCACAGATACTACAGACTACAGACTACAGACTACAGACTACAGACTACAGATACAGATACACGCGGGGCAAGGTGGCATTTCAGAGTTCCACTGACACAGAGACCAACTAAAGCGCAACGCAAAAACGCAACGCGAAGCGAAACGAATCAAAAACGAATCGCCAGAAACGAGAAACGAGCCCGAAGTACGAGTATCTGCCAGTTACAGATACAAATGCAATGCCGCAGCGTTGAACGAACTTTCGCATGTTGAGCTGTATGTAGTTACAGCTACTAACCTTTCCGAGAAGTGTATTTAAAACACTAAGGAAAAAACGATAGGGAAAAAAAGGGAAAAAATATGAATTTAAGTAATACAAACTTAGAGAAGTTTACGGAATTTAATTGTGGCTTCTTGGATTATCGTTTCTTTCTGTAAATAGTTTAGGTTCTAGTTTTTTGATAGTATTTATATATTCTAACTCTGTTTTTAGGAAGTATTGTGCCCGAACCATACCTAATAGGTTTCTTTGTCTCTGTATATTAGTTCAAGACACATTCCTTGATCCAGCACAGCACAGCACTCAAGACGAATCTGACACGAAAATGCTTGGCCAAGCGCAACAAATGTATCTGCTAGGTAGGTTGGTAGTCCGGTGGGCAGGCTCGGATACAGAGAGAGAGAACTATAATTGAAATCGGGTTTCTATTTTTACGATTATTTGATGATTGTGTGTGATGGCTGCGCACTCGAGTGGAGCTGAGCAGAGCAGAGCAAAAAAGCAAAGGCGAAGGCATCGGCTCATGTCTAATAAGCAGATTACGCAGCTCGCACTTGAATGCCCACACAGCGGGGCCAATCCTCGAAAGAAACTCAACGAGCAGCCACTTCTTCACATTTCGAGAATCTGCCAAAAAAGAGCGAGATATAAGAGTTTCAAAAGCATGCTTAATTTATATCGTTTTGGCTCAATGACGTAACTTTTGTGGGATTTATAACTCATTTTACAATTTTCTTTGAAACTATTTTTTTATAACATTTTTCCTGTTGCATAACCGCTGTCTGTTGTTTTTTTTTAACGATCTATTTGAAATGGCCACCACGTAGCTGTCAAGAGTTGTTGTCACGTCGAAGAAAGTGAAATTACAAAATTTGAAAAATCGAACAAGAGACCTAAAGTTGAGCTGTGAAAAAGGGCAGACACTCGCCGGCAGGTCACAGAGGCAGCAAATTCCAATAGTCCAGATTCGTTGAATGAAAACTATAAGCGATAGATTCCAGATTAAAGATTTGTGGATGCAGCTTAGATTATAGCGTGGCTGCGATCGTGATTTGTTGGGGCCATTAACCGATTTGGCCTGCACGTGCTCGCCGGAGGTACTCTGGCACTCTGGAGCTCAATCATCTTCAACATCATCTGAGCGGCCGTGATTAATGATAAGGCATAAGGCAGCACCGTAAAGTGCACGCCAGACCCGGATTAATAATAAATACTCGTCGTCGCTCTTACATACGTTTTATTTTTTTATACATAAGATGTAATAAGCAATAATTTTGTACTGAATTTTGTTTGTGCAAGCAATTTAATTTTATTTAATTCCAGCGTCTTGCTGAAAGCTGTTGCCATCTCATCTTGTTTTCCCTTTATTGTATTATTTGCTTACATACTATATATAATATATATATCTGTAGAATATATTATGTATGCTGTTCGGGGCAATAAACCCTCGCCGACTTTTGCACGCTGACATACAGAGAGTGAGAAGATGGGATCGAATCAGATGATGAGATGATGGGGGAAAAAGTAAAAACACGATTATTAAATTGTTATTTAAATGGGATTTAGGATGGCCCGAACAATCTTGAGCACTTAAGGGACACTTAGCGCAGGCAACATAAATCACATGTTGGACTTTTTTTGTTTTTGTTGAGTTAATTGCTTTGTTTGTTTACCGAGTTAGTGGCCGGTGAATCAACCTCTCGCGATCTGGGCCAGGCAGGCAAATCCCAATCAGTATTAGTCAGAGCCAACAGCAGCATCCCAGCCCACATTGTCGCAGGTATTTTTCTGATCACAAAAATGCTTTGTGGGTGGTCGCTCGATCCCACCTCTCAGCTGCAGTTTGCAATTAAAAAGTATCTAAAGTAGAATCTCAGTGGCATCGAACAGAAGCTATAAAAGTGGTACACCTTTTCAGAGATATTATATATTTTTGTATTCGTGCCAAGCCAGCGAGCTAATCCGCACCTGAATCTGGCACAATCGCCAACTGTTGATACAACTGTTTTCCCCTATTTATATATCGTACTTACGTATATATAGATACAGATTGTTTCAGTTGACAGTGTTTTTTTTTATAGCTTACCTGGCATGTTCCACTTAGTTGCTATATTTTCTGTTATCAATCTGCCAGCGGAAATGGTGTATATCTTGTACCAATTCTTTGGTAGCGGAAGTAAAAAGTTCAACCAGAATTTTTGTTGACGCGAACAGGTTGTAAAATATTTTTAGGTGATAAAAGTGCTGAAAAAGTAAAATTTTAAGGGGAGCCCTAATGACGAAGAATAAGCAATTATGTCATAACTAATATCAAAGTGTTAGAATGGAAATGTGAGAGCTTAAGGCTATTTAATCAATATATAGAAAAACATATAAACAATATAAGTTCTACAATTAAATCTGTAATAGCTTCTTCTGCAGAATTGAGTCAGAAAAGAAGTACACAATATATAAAACAACTAAAACTAGAAGTACTCAAGTGAAAAAATTAAGTTGAGGTGATGGAAATAAGACTTCAGTCTAGGTATGACAGAAAATATAGCTATATCGAGTCTGTATCGATATTTAACGCAATGGCCGATATATGAGCGATACATCGATATACTGTTTGATATATCGAACTGTACCAGAAAAGAAACTATAATATGAGATATTTTTCGATATTTCAAATTAATATTAATCTATACGATATTACTTTCTAAAATTTTCGATGATATTGATTTTATCGATATCTGAACATTAAATATAATATTTTTCGATATATCATATTTTCAATATGATATTGAGCATTTCCTCTCGATTTATATTCCTACTTCAGACAAGTACAGGCTAAAAGATAATTCTCCACATTGTATTGCATATGAAGTACTAGTACCTATTAGTCATTAATTAATACATTAAATATACTTAAAATTTCAATGAATAATGAACTACTTAAGACTGCCATAAATTTACAAACTATGATATATGATATATGGGCTGTTCAAGGCTCAGAAGATTGATTAAGTTCAGTATGAACAATGCAAGTTTCTACTGAGAAACCATATCTTTCGATTGAAGTGCATCCCCCTTAAAGTATTGTGTTTATTTTCACCTGGCTGTCTATCAGTTAGTATATAGATACATATATTAACTTGATTTGAGCAGATGCGATTCCCAGGAAGCAATTGATAGTGGCTAAAGAACAGTTTTAGTGGCACGAAGTCATTTATCAATTTTAATTACAACTGCGAAGCTATGGCAACGAAATTTCGACCTGCCCTGCCTTTCAAAAGCACAAACAAGGGGAACGCTGCTGTAGGCTGTTGTGTGGCTTCAAGGTCTGAACGCCGCACACGTCGAAAGTGTCTCGGGCTCGGAGTTTCGATGTAAGCGATTTTAATTGATTCCGAGTCAAATTGCCATTAACTGATAGATGGAAGGCACGTCGACAGGCACACAGACACACACCCTGCTAAATCCGCATGCCGAAACTTCATTACTATTCTGCCTAGCAGCGGAGCTAGCTAGCTAGCTAGCTCGTATCCCATGGATACTCAGATACTCATCGTCACATTGCTGTAATTATAAGTTGCATGATTCTGAAAAGTCACGCTAGAAAACAATGAGCAGTCGAAAAAGCCAAAAACAAATAAAGAACAGCACTCCAGACACACATAAAGCACATCAAAACGATATCAAAACTAGGCGACCGAACAGTCATTTGCCATTTTCAAAGCCATCAACACAATGAGCAGAAACTTGAATAAAAATAGACAAGAACACAACGCAAAAAACCACAACAACGAAGAAGACGAGTAACGAAAACAAAAACACCATTTGCAATTGAAAGTTTCGTTGTTTATCTTGTGGCTTTAATCGCTTAATTGAAATCAGTTGATACGCGTTAGGCGAAATTAAATTTAACTCAATTAAAGCCAAGCCGCCATAATAGTTAACAGCCAGCGGCCAAACCAAATAAATACCATTTTAATCCGGGCTTTGTCAACAGATTAAAGCCAAAATAAATAAACTAAACTCAGACATTGCTCTTAATTAAATTTAGTTGCCTAATTCTTAGTCTGTTTACACAAAAAAGAAAACCTAAAAAATATAAATTAAAACTGGAATTAAAAGTCGAAAGTCTAACGTCTAAATTAAGTCAAACTCTTTGCTTAAAAAAAGAATCATTTCCTTTATGTGAAATAATAGAATAATAACTTGAATCCTAAGAAAAAACACGCCTTAAAGGTTTGATGCCAAAATGTTTATTTTCTTTTTCTTTCATTAAAAGTAAATATTTTTCATCTTTCATACAAAATATTTGCCAAATATTATGAAACCTGAAACAAAGCAAAGGAAATACGAAAGTCTCGTACAATTTACTTTATAAAGAATAATAATATTTGCACAAATGGCTTCGGTTTCTGTTTGATCAGAATCTTTTTTCGACAGCGGATATGGAATATATACCATATATAAATTAGGTTCCCCCTAATTTCATATCTATTAACTAAATCGCAAACAATTTTCCCTATTTCGTTGTTTCGGGGCGGTAACTTTCTATTTTTCAATCCGTTTTAATGATGTTCAATTAAATGGCTTAATCTAAATTTGCCCAATCTCAATTAGTATCGTAATTTACCTTTGTGCTTAATAATTAAGTTCTGTATTTTCGTTTTAGTTTATTTTTAGTTATAAACACGAGTCGCAAATGGGCCTTTTTTTGTGATTGCATAATAATATCGGTAGGTAGTTAGGTAGGCCTCCTGAAAGTCGTAACCAAAAGTCGAGGAAAGAGAGACCCATAAAATGAATTAAATTAACCGAGAGTGTCGGTCGGTTGTCCAATCAAATCCAAATCAAATTCAGCCGACTCTCTACCTCCGTGTCACGTTTGTGATGACTCCGTTCCACACTTTTTTTTTGACACAGAAAATGAGGAAAGGAAAATTAAACCCGCCGCCAGACAAGCAAAACCGAAAGTTAAGAAGCCCCGAACTGCTGCTGCTGAAAGGTGAAGCGCAAAACCAATAAAAGCTAGATAGAAGAGATACAAAAAATAAAAAAAAGAAAGGAAGCAAGTTTCAGCTTAAAGAAATTCAATTTCCGCCTTGTCATAAACAGCAAAAAGGGCGGCTAAACACTTCCGATCAGCAGTTTTTGATGCAATTACCGATGCAAATATTATATATACTAGGAGGTGCTAGGTACTTCAAGTATCTAACTTGAAGGTGTTATTAAATATGACAATGACTAGAAGTTTTTTTTAATGGCAGTTCAAGATTTGACGGATAACTTGTCTTAATTTATTAAATAAGTGGATGGAGAGCTCTCGAAAGAGTATTTAGGGAAATAAACTATTAATTCCAAAACCTAATAAGTGTGTATTCCGTTTATTTTATAAATCTATAAAAAATAAAAATTAGAATAAATGCCAAACATTCCTTAAAATGACATAAAGAATATCTATGACTTAAAATAGCCATTGAACTCTTACCGCCCTGGTGCCTTGCTCTGGGCATACTGTGCGTGTGCCGGCAGAGGCTGGACAGAGAAATTTGCTGAATCCCGACTTAGGGCTTTTGGCACCACTTATTCTTTACTTTAATATTTAAAACAATTCTTTAAGAATACATAATAAAACTCTTAACCTTTTATTTATTCATTTATTGAATTAATCATTTCAAAGAGCATTCATAGCTTCGGTTTGGTTTTATTTAGGCTTCTTCCGCCCGATTCTTGGGCGCTGGTCGTGTCGGCACTTTCATTTTCAGTCTGGCTTGGGAAGTGCGAGTATGCGAAGCTATGCCAAAAACGCAAGTGTATCTGAATCTGATTACTGATTTCTGATTTTGTCCGCGTGTTTGCTGCTGATTTTGTTGGTTCGAATCGAATCGAATCGAACCGCATTGAAGTGAAGTGAATTGTATGCGTATTTGAAATGTCGGTCGAACTGGTTTTTTTGGAGCTTGGGGAATTCGTAGTCGCCGCTTGGCATAGCAATTAGTTGCGATTTGCATTTGCTGCTTCGGGGATCGATGGGAGCAAGGCGAAGCGATGGGTCTAGAATTTGGCCACCACAAGACTTTCGTTTCGTTTCGTTGCGGCATTTGAAGCCCGCTGAATGGCGGAACTGAAGTATCTGATCTTTGGCCAACTGCAGGGGGTGCCGTGCCGACAAGAGAGCGTGAGAGATACAGATACATTCGCAATGGACACGGCTTATTGGGTCAGGGTCGCCCTGAATGAGTCTGCGTCTTGCCAAACAGCCAAGACATCATCAGCTACAGCTACAGATACAGATACGGCTAACAAACAGCTAAGACAGCGAGCAGCGCAGCGGCAACAACAATAGCATTAATAATGGCAACAAGCTTGGCCCGACTTCGACCTCAGCTCTCGGCGTTTTATATTATATTTCTCGTGTGCCGCCGCTGCTTTAGCCGCTGCACTGCAAGATGGCTTTGTATCTGCAAGATACATTAACGCTTGCCCGCCTCAATGCTACCGCGAGTATTACTTTTTTAGGCGTCCATCACGAGCGAATAGGCATTAATCAAGCAATATCCAAAACAACCTTTCAGAAACCCAAAAGAAACCCCGAAAATACAGAAAACAAAATCGTTGCCAAATGTGTTTCGTTCAAAGAGTTTTTGGTAAATTATAACACTGAGCCCCAGCCGAAAATAACGGTAAAGCTAATGAAGCTAAATTATAATTCAGCCCGCTTGTATATATTATGGCATCGAAATATTTGGCGTTCATCTCATTACTGTTATTATAAAGGCCAAACGCATCCAATTCAAATGAGCTGAGAGCGTTCGCTCGAAACAAGTATAAAATATATACTAAATATATTAAGTAAACATCAGATAAATACCCCACATATACACACACACACAGACACTCAGCGACCGATTATTGTTGCTATGCTTTGTGTCGTGTGTTGTCGCTACTAAATAATTATTCACATAATTTTCGGTTTCGGTTTATTTTCGGCTCTCGATAGCGACGACGACGGTCTCCCCAATTAACATAACACTAATCTGTGCGCACGAGACGGATTTGGAATAGGAATATAGGCCTTATCAGCAGCACAGCGCGGGGCTGGGCTGCCTTTTCCCTGCTTATCTGAAAATGTTGCTCGATTTCTTATGGTTTTTGTGTGTTTTCGGCTCTATTTTGTCTGGCTTGCAGTCGGAATAAGTATAGAGACAAAAATAAACTAATTTGAAATTGTACTATAAATATAATTTAGCTTCGATATAAAATTCAATCGAAGCCGGATATAGGGAAATTTCTCTAGATTCGGAATTATTCTGAGGCTTCCATACACAATTCTTTCGAAACATAGTCAACATTCTTCTTCAGTATCCATTGCAGGGTTTTATGCCTAAATTAGTTAAGAATTTTTCGACTTGATGATGTAGGTTTTAGGAATATCAATTAATTTTTATACCCGGTACCCATAGGGTACAAGGGTGTTATAAGTTAGTGCCAACCGAGTATGTATGTAACAGGCAGAAGGAGAAATCTCCGACTTTATAAAGTATATATATTCTTGATCAGCGTCACCAGCCGAGTCGATTTAGCCATGTCCGTCTGTCCGTCTGTCTGTCTGTGTGAAACAACAGATCTCAGAGACTATAAGAGCTAGAGTTACCAAATTTGGTGACAACATTGGGATTTGTTGCACACAGATCAAGTTTGTTTTAAAATTTGGCCACGCCAACTTGCGCCCTCATAAATCATAAAAAACGCTATTAAGCTATACTCGATATTTTCGGGTTAAAGTTAATAGATAAAATAAATAAAAAAAAAAAAAAAAAAAAAAAAAAAAAAAAAAAAAAAAAAAAAGACGTTTCCTGAAAATTTCAGTGTTCACACATGAACACATTTTATA
>VNJZ01009015.1:0-80356 GCA_008042795.1 Drosophila asahinai
GTCCGGCAACGCCTTCTTCACCTCCAGAGAAGAGAGCATGCGTGAAAGAACACATCTCTCAAGCACTTTTCCAAAAGCAGGCAGCAAGCTAATTGGGCGGAAGCTCTCGGCCATGTGTACCGGTTTACCACTTTTGTGAATCATCACAACATTTGCTTGCTTCCAGATCCTCGGGAAGTGTCCCAGCCTCATAGCAGCGTTCATGAGGAGGATCAGGAAGAGCAGGGCGCGGTCTGGGAGGAGCTTGACTAACCGATTTGTGATTCCATCCGGTCCTGGAGACTTGCGTGCTTTTAAGCCTTTGATTACTGCTTTAGTCTCAGTAATTGTGATAGGGGCGAGCGGCAGTGACATCTGGTGAGGTACATCATTAGCAGAGAGAACTTTTGCAACCCTATTCGCAGACGACGTTTTGAAGGGGGTGAAACGCTCCTCAAGGCTTTCAGCAAAAGTCTCGACCCTGTCCTGCGTGGATCTGGCCCAGTATACAAGAACTTACCATTTAGTTTGCCTTGTCGCCATGTTGTTTATGGTATCTCATAACTACGGCTTGCGATTTGAATTTTTTCTATTTTCTCGGCCGCTATGTTTCGCTGTTATTTCTCCCGCTATTGAGAGGCGGCGCAGTTGGAATTTAAATATGTAATTAAGTCCGCGGGAGCGAAGGAGGAGCGGAGCCTGGTCGTTGCCGGGCAACGCATATTAAAATGAGTTTTTATTTCTATGAGTCGCCATCGTAGTCGTCCTGACCGACCAAAGAGGGCCGAAAAAAAATAATTTGCCGCTGGTCGTCGATGACCGCATGCGGTACCAGTACCATACCGTGGCTAATGAAAATTAAATTGAATAAGTGAGGGAGCCTGATATAATGGAATCTAATGGCCACATGATTGGCCACAGTTGCGTGCAAATCATGGTCGCGATTAAGTGCAAATGAAGCCTGATTAATTGCCGGGCCGAGCGATTGCCGCCACTCCTCCCCGCCACTCTCTCTCTGCATGGATTATTTCCCATAAAAATTCGTTGGCTTTAATGCAAACAAAAGGCTAGCAAATGTCATATTTTACGGCCACTTTCGCTGCCCTTGGTCCGCCGCCATTGTTCCGGTGGCACGCATAAAAAAGCAAAGTTGCGGCCATGAAAATTCATGGCGACCCTAGCTGGCTGGCGGGATTATTAGTGCCGGATCGCAGGGAACAAATATGGCCGGGGCACTGGGGTCATATTTAATATCAGCTAAAAATCTGAACTGCGGTTAAGTGAAACTGTAAGGGTGTCATAAGCCGTTTGCGGGTTCATTAATTAATTTTGGTATTAAAATTCCTTGGTTAAACGGAAAAGCGCAACTATAAAGCTATTGATAATAGAAGATTTCATTATAACTAACTTTGAACATTTCCAAATTAATTTTCAAATACTAGGGACTAATATAATGGCTTAAATAAATATTTAATAAGTGCCGATTTCCCTAAAATTAATTTCATGAAATAGAAACCGATTGTGAAAAATAATAAAAAATATTTCCCACTCCAAATAAAACTGCATAAGGTTCTTAACAAGCCTTCGGTTGGCAATAATATTTGTGTGCCTGGTTTTATGACTTTTCCCTAATTCGGATTGATGTAAAGTGTTAAAAAATAAAGTTTGAATGGGCCATAAAAGTATGAAAACGCATATAGATATCTGGGTATGGATGGGTTCACAGTTGAAGTGTTACAAAAGCTGCAAACTACACCAAATAGCAGCGCCTCGTATGCCGTCAATTGGCTTAAAGGCTTTCGCGTTCATTGGCAGGTCATAAAACCCTTGCCAGCAACGGCAACAACAGCAAGGGCAACAACCACGGCAACACTGTGTCAATAAAAGTGTCAATCAAATCAATGGGACAGCCCAGCAATTTTTCATGCTCCCCAAATACACAGGCACTGCGCAGTGAAAGAAAATTTGAGGGCAAAATGTTTTAGGATGGAGGTCATGTCCATGCCGGTGTAGGAGCTAAAGTTACCACAAAAATTGTATAGGTTGCATGCCCGCACAAATCATAAATAAATATTAAATAAATATATTATATAAATATATTTAAGCAAAAGTTTTCCTAAAGTTTGTCTTTAATTGGATGATAAACATGAAATAGTCTTAAAATGAATCCAAATTAGAAATATATTTTCTTATACATAAATCAACACCTATTCTGCTTTAAATTATTTTCTTAAAAATTAAGTGAGTCAATTAATATAAGCTATATACTTATATTTATTTTCCCAGTGTATCACTTGCAAACTCACACACTCGGTCCACCGGCTGTTGCATTCTTTTCGGAGTATTTTTTGGATAAAAATAGAAGTTGGAAAAACAAAAGGGCATAAAAAGAGTGTAGCATTTGCCAACACTGACTGACTGACGTTGGCAAAACGCTTTCCACCCGTTTTTCCCACCGCATGTTGACTTGTCTAATTTTTTGTGATCACAGTTTCGGTTTATTTTGCTATCGGTATTGGTTTTTCTCCTTTTTTTTCCTCCCTCCTTTAGAGGTCATCAGCTGTCTGTTGTCCTGCGAAACGTTGATTTGATTTTGGGCTGCCTGTTCAGTGCACATCGGCGATCTTAAACGCTCCGATTATGACAGCCACCAGGCGAGGCCAGAAAGCCATAAACCAGACCTTGGCATCTGCCAAATGGAGCTGAAAAAATGCAACGGACAGATGTCCTTTCTCTAGGTTGTTTTCATATGCAAAGGAAAATCTGGAACAAACTGCGTTCATTTATCAAAATTTGACTTCAGCCAGAGACGAGCGAAGGAAAACAGAAAATAAATCGCTTTGTCGTTTTTTCCGTCCAACAGTTATAAATGACACAAATTTTACAGGGGCCAAAGGTCTGAGAGCTTTGAGGAGAACAAAGAAATGGGTTAAGGCAAGGAGCTGGTCCAAGGGCATTAAGCTTGGTAGCTGCAGGGATTTTCATCAAATTACAGCCGAAAAACAGGTGTTAACCGCAGACCACATAAATTTGTCTCTCGCTCAATGAAAATGGCGAAGTATTAAGCAGCAATTTGTAAATCCAATACGAGCTCTTCGCCTCTCAACCCGACAAATTTATGGCCGAACGTGCCACACATAAAATTCACTGAGGCGAGACAGTTTTCCATTGCTTTCCGCTCCTTTTTTGTATTTTTCCCTTTCTTTTGGGCTGCTGCATTTGCGGAAAATTGTTTTACATTACGGCCAGAATCCAAAATTGAATAATGCGTCGGGGATTTCCAGGAGGCTGGGGAGAGGACAATACAAACAAGCCATAAATTCCGGGGGCCATATGCAGACATTGTCGGATCTTAAGTGGCAGTTGTCTCAGGAGGCGGGGTTCTCATCTGCCAGCTGCCAACGAAGACATTTTCCGTCGAATGGAAAATGCAACTTGGTATCCGCACGAGGAAACTGCAAACATATTGGCAAAAGAAGGAAGGACGAGGAGCCACTCCTGGTCCTCTGGCAGCTGGTGAAGCTTAGCTACACACCAAAAAATATTGAAAAATATTTACTATAACCAAAAAAAATATATTAAAAATAAATAAGAAGAGATTTCTCAAACCTTCTTAGTGCATTCTAAATCTTAAGTTAATTGTTAAAAATAATTAAAGGTTACCTTAAACCCTCCCATCTCCAGGGAGTTCCAACCCAACGAAGTACGTAAGAGTGTGTAAGCCTCTCGCCAAATATTTCCACAGATACTCCGTCAGATGGAAAGTTTGTGGGCGAGTAAATACCGCCAGGACTCTGGCAGACTTCAAAGGCAGTGAGTGTGTCCTGGACTGGTCCCGAAAACTAAGCTGCTTTGCATGGAGTTTGCCCTGTGCCCACTTGATTTCATTTGTCATGCCGCGCCATAAATAACTAAAGGCTAAGACGAGGCGCCAAACGTTAATCACAGCAAGTGGAGGAAATCAACAACAGACGGCAGGACAGCAGCAGCAGCAGCAGGACCTGGGAAAAATCCGGGGAAAACCCCAGCGACGACCAAAGTCAGAGTCTGACACCAGCATTAATTGCGCATTAATGTTTATTGCTTAACGGATGTGGAAGTGGCGCCATTTTGCCATTTGTCTGTTTAGCTTCTTGTCCTCCCTGCACTCCCTCTTCGAAGCAGGAGGAGAAACAGAAACAGAAAAACCGCCGGAATACGGAATACAGTTTTGATACCCTTCGAGGGCCGGCGAGTCCTTGCTTAAAGCGTGATTTAACTTAATGCTCATTTAGTGGAACTATTGGTTTATCTCCCCTCCAGAGGGAAAATAATTGGATTGGCAGATTGTGTGACAGCATTTAATTGGAGGGCAAAGGATATTATAGATTTTATTGGTTTGATTCCATTAGCAGGGAGGCTTTAAGTCAAACGGAGTTTTTGGGGCTAGGCGCCTGTTTAAAAATGTATTGATAAATTTAAGGAATGTGTTAAGGCTTTAAAGTAAAAGTAAAATGTTTTTAGCTGTTAAAAATAACATAGGTATTTGAAAAAGGCTTCTGAGCCTTAAATACTCTTTAAAAATAAGTTAAAGACAAAGAAATAGTTTACTAAAGTTACAGAAATAATTAGTTATAAAGTTATTTAAGTTATATATTAATTATAAATTCTATCAAATCCTTAAGCGTTCATTTTTAATTTATTTTTAGCACTTACATTTACTCAAATAGCATATTAAAGATTCGCCTTGATCTTGCTCTGAGAGTTGCCATAGAATTATCTTTTGGCATTCAATTCCTCGTTTTGTTTCATTAATTTCCTCGCTTCTCTTTATTTTTTCTCTACGCCACTCGGGGTCTTTTTCTGTGTCTCCCGCTCTTTCTGCGAAATTTGTTTGTATTTCCGGCTGAACTGAGCTCCAAATACTTCCGGTGACTTGCGCGCCATTCGAGGCTTAAATTTATGGAGCTAGTTTGCGAGCTGTTTCCGCCGCATTTGCCACATGGCTGCCACTGGTACTGCCACAGTTACACTTACACTTACAGTTACTGCCATTGCCACAGCCTGTGGCTCTTATTCTGGCTCAGAGCTCCCCGGGATAAATGGGGCGGGGGCAGTGTATTTTAAGCGACACTCTGATTGATTATCCCTGGGCAAACTCGCGCCTTTGACGCGGTTTTTGGATCGGCTCAGTCCCTAATGAGATGCGTATTTCGACGTGTTTGCCTGCACGTGGCGTTGACAGTGGCATTCGGTCGTTGGAGCGATTGATTGCAACTATAAATGCCTTAAATGAGCAGGGAAAACGGTTTAAACTAATTGGGAAATGTAGTGAAATGAGTAAAAGGATACCAGGGACTTAGTTTAAGGTATTTGTTGTAGGAAACGTTTTGAATTTTATAACAACTATTTTTGTATAGATTTTAAGCTTTGGTTGGCCCAATCAGTAGTTGACAATCCTTTTTAATACGTAACCTTTTTTTAATAATCTCCCAACTAAAACGTAACACAGTAAGCCACCCTGGCCCTGCCCCTGGCCTCATATCAATCTCCATTTTCATTTTCGACAAAACACCCATCCAAAATCCCAGCAAAATTTACAAAATGGCAACTAACCAGGTGAATGGCCAGGAGGTAAGCCACCCACGCAGTTTTTCCAACCTTTAACCTCCCAGATTAACCCCCGCAGGACACATCGGTATCGTCGCGCATCACACTGTTTAACCAGGCGGCGGAGCAGCATCAGAACTGGATGATGATTAATCCCTTCGCCCACTACAACGTGAGTGACATGCCCAAGCGGTGCTTTGGCCAGGGGGAGTACGGCAAGGCGCCGGCGGGCAGCCTGTCCGAGCAGCGGGCCTTGCAGGCCAACGTCCGGGCCCTGGAGCAGATCCTGCAGCTGTGCGAAGTGATAGAGTCCAACGGCGAAGCTGATCCCGACGACCAGAGTCTCAGGAGACTGGAATTCGGACATCTCTTCAATCTCTACAACGATATATCCGACAAGCTGATGGGCACTCTGTTGGCTGCTCGGAAATACGGTTTCGTGGACTTTAGCGGAGAGACCCTTTTCCAAGGACGCGACGAGAGTGTTCCGGTGCGCCTGCTCCGACCCTTCGACCAGCTTAAAGCCGAAATCCTGGCCAAGGTTGAGGATCTACGGTGCATTTCCACCGAAAAACCCGTGGAGCCCACTGTCCTACGCGAGGATTAGGTCACGTTTTGAGGAGGGGCGAGGGGCTGGCAAAACTGTCATCGGATCGCACGTGTGCACCTGAGCCTTTTCGCAGTTAATTGAATTTAAATTTCCGTGCCCGCCAACCAAAAGCTCTTTCCTCGCCACCAATCCCGTCACGTATACGACAGGAGGGCCCACTTGTAAGCACCTGCCGGCGGCAATTCCCAGCCGCTCAGTCCCGCACAACCCCCTGAGATTGTATCACCTCCAGGAAATAAACAAATTACAGCCGACTTAGTCGATTTCATATGCCAGGGCACCCGGCAGCTCGGCAGAGGCAGCGACAGCGACAGCGGCATCGACTTCAAAGCCCCGCAGTCGCTCAGCTGACAAATTATGTTGAATTATTTGCGTAGATGGTAAGCCCGTAAGTCATTTGGTTTCTTGGCGGTTCATTCGATGGTTGATGGAATCACGGTGGCATAGAGTGACACAGTGGGAGAGGTCTTTGGGAAAATATCTTGAAAAGGCATATTTTCTAAGGTTTTTTGGCTATTTTATAATTTAGTATAATAAAATAGCTTTTGGAAATTATAGATATTTTTAAACAAGTTTCTTTCATGGTCTCTAATTAAAAATATTTTTCTAAGATATATTTAACACCCTGGCGTCTTTAAATTTGCTTAAATAGTATCTGTTTGTGCGGAGCTTCTGAAAAATGCTACTTCCCAGCAAACAATATAAGCGTTTTCTGATCATTTTCGGAGGCTTTTTTATGAGTATTTTCAGTCATTATGAGCCCAAAAAAGTGTCAGAAAAGTCGGTATTTTTCTTTGAAAACGGTCACACTTTATGTGGATTATTTCTGAGTCCAGTCTGACTCTTTTCTGACACATATATAATACTGAAAACCCTCAGAAAAGGAACATTCCAGAAACCAATATGAGCGCAATCGGACACTTTACAGAGACTTTTTTTATAAAAATGCACAGTCATTATCTGGATTTATATTTGTTAAAAATCCTTGCGAAAAATTAATTTAAATTTAAATCTCTTTAAATAACTTATTTTATTTATGACAGAAAATAATTTCTTGCCTGACAGAGAAAACAAATCCAAACGTAGAGTGCTTTGCCTTTCTAGCTTTCGAGAGAGCTGTCAATTTATCGCCCCTGTCAAAGCTGATGAGACTACATTTATTTAATTGTATCCTGATACGGGGCACGTGAAGTTGTCGACTTGTCATCATAGCAAAAAAAAAAACTGAAAAAAACCTGATAAGTAGAACAAAAATTGGAAAAATGTCGCGTCATGCTGAAGATCTCACCTCGCCGCTGATGGAGCTCAATGGCCAGCTGTCCGTCAATTATATCGTGACCGCCATGAACAGCGAGGACGAAGAGCGCCAGTTTCTGGGCATGCAGTCGGCCCGCAAGATGCTCTGCCGGGATCCCAATCCCCCCATTGACCTGATGATCGAACAAGGCATCGTGCCCATTTGCATCCGTTTCTTGCAGAACACCGCTAAGTGAGTATGGGAGTATGGGAGTGGGGGATGACCCTTAGGGAGAGGCACTGAACTGATATACCTGCCTTCTCCAGCCCCAAGCTGCAGTTCGAGGCCGCCTGGGCTTTGACCAATATCGCCGCGGGCACCACCGATCAGGCGCGCAGCGTCATCGAGCACAACGCCGTGCCGCATTTCGTGGCCCTGCTTCAGACTCAGTCCATCTATTTGCCCCAGCAGGCCGCCTGGGCCTTGGGCAACATTGCCGTCGATGGAGCAGCGGCTCGCGATAGCGTCATCCACCACAACGTGATCGACGGCATCTTGCCGTTGATCAATTCCGAGACACCGCTCTCACTTCAGCGTACCCTCGTCTGGTTAATGGCCAATCTGTGCCGGAAGAAGGACCCTTCGCCGCCGTTCGAGCAGGTGAAGCGCTTGCTGCCCGCTCTGTCGCATCTGTTGCAGAGTCAGGACATCCAGGTGTTGACCGACGCCAGCTGGGCTTTGTACTATGTGACGGAACATGACGACATCAGTAAGATTCAGGCCCTGGTAGATTCGGACGCAGTGCCGCGCCTGGTGAAGCTGCTGCAAATGGACGAGTCGAGTATCATTGTGCCCGCTCTAACCTGCGTGGGCAATATCGTGACTGGAACGGATCAACAGACTGACGTGGTCATTGCCTCTGGAGGCCTGCCCAGGCTGCGACTTCTTCTGAAGCACAACGATAGCAACATCGTTATGGCGGCTGCCTGGACAGTCGGCAACATATTGGCAGGCAATCATAAGCAGATCCAGGCCGTGATTGATGCTGGCATTTTCCAGCAACTGCGCCATTTGCTCGAGAAGGGCGACGACAAGGCCCAAACAGAGGCCGCCTGGGCGGTGACCAACACCATATCCAGGGGCACACCCGAGCAGGTCGAGAATTTGATTAAAAAGTACAAAATTCTCAAGCCATTTCACGATCTGCTGGAAGCCAGGGATACGCGTATCATGGTGGTGAAGGCTGGCCTGTCGAATCTGTTTGCTCGAGCCAAAAAACATGAATTTACCTTTAAGGTAATTCCTTATAAATATTTTAGAGATACAAATTAAATACTGTGTTAACTTTAAAGCATGGAACATAAGTTTCTTAATTTTCTAAAAGTGGTTTCATTTCATGGTATTTATTTTTACTATTCAATTTTTTTTTTTTTTTTTAATGTTACATTTCAATTTATTTCAAGGTTCGTTCTTAAAATAGACATTTCCCAAGTGTCTTTTCACTTCCCTAAGCTCACACATTTACCAATTTGTGTGTGACATTTTTCCGCCCACTGTTGGTATTCCGAAAATTCCTGCCGATTCGTGGGCGTTGGTCTAATGTACCGTTGATTTGATTTAATAACTCCGCTCCCCGAAAAACACTGATTCCTCACCTCAAACCTGGCTGGAAAATTCACAGTTTGGGGGATTTAAGGCTCCCAATAAATTCAGGCGGCTGAGGCTTCAAATGATTGAATAATGAAGAGCGAATGGCTGAATACTCGGTATTTGTGACACGTAATTATGATGGAGCGAGCGGGGAATAGGATGAAATGATCTAAAATAAACATGTTCCATGGTTGCACGGAGCGGGGGCTTAAATGGAATTTGTTATGCAAATGTCATGACTCGGCTCGTTGCGTCCAACATCCGTTTGCCATTTTTCCTCGCTGCCAACCAGTCGGGGCGGAAGGCCAAATTCGGAGCCAGAAAAGACCACCCAGTCTCTCCCTGCGGGGCGGGTGACTCTGCTGGAGCTTCTATATGTAGGTGCTGATTGCTCAGCTTGAAAATGGCCCTGGTCCTGCGGGGCTGAGCTCTGTTTTCTGCCGTTTAAATCACAGCACTCATACGCCCCGTTGTCCCAGACAAAGGTAAACAAAGCCGCCAGTCCGGAACGAAACAAAGTACGGGTGTTCTTTTTTTTTGCGGTCAAAACGCTCAACTTCTGGCCTCAACTTGAACTTTATTTATTTATGTGCATACATTTTGGATTATTAAAGGTTTATGAATTATTGATTTGCTTTTATTTATACGAAAAGGTTACCTGTGGAGCGCTTAACCCAAATACTTGAATTATGTTATTGTATTTGTTTGGGAACTTAAGTTTAGTAAACAATCAACTGATTTTTTCAACTTTTTTCCACATTTCAAGGGGTATCCTTCTGTGACACCTTATACTAAAAATCTTTTATTTAATCCCCTTGCTTTCACTTAAATTTTACAAACATATCAAGTACCCTTTATATATCGATGTGCTTCAAACAAACACCAGCGGAAGTGTTTCTACAGAACAAAAAAAACTCCATAAACTAACCATTATTGTAATTGTTATGGGCCACTTCCGGTAATTGCAGTTTCATAAACGTTAATTCCGCATAAAATCCCCTGACCAGCATCGGGGATGCAGCTTAAGTTTCCCAGCTCATTTTAGCCAAGTTTCCCCGGCGGAAACCCTTTTGAGATTGTGGCATTCCCGCCGCGCGCTCTTGGCTCCTGATGTCTTGAATTTCCGTCAAACTTGTAGCTGATTTATGGCCAACGCGCGGCGGTGGTCGTCAAAGGACACTTGGCGAAGCAGTGCTGGCAATTTGTCCTTTATCAAGATAATAAAATAAAATGTAAGAAAATTACATTATGTAAGGCAAGCTCACAAGAATATAATTAAGATTTTCTTAAATACAAATTATAACTCAATTTCCAAAACTAAATTCCCAAAAATTATATCTGAATCTGCCATCATTTGTACCACAAAACATTAATCCTAGATGTTTTCTTTTTTTTATTCTGAATATATTATCCCTTTTCCCTTACCAGCTTTCATCGACCTTGTCCTGCTTTTGATGTAGGTTATTAGGCAGCAGCAGCACTGTCAGCAAAGCTCCGTAAACTGAGCCATCTCAAGTCACTTCCGCCCGCTTCAGGGCTTTGCTGCGGCTTCTCACACAGGATTCCCAAAGGATTCGCCCACAACAAGGTAGTAAGCTCTTTTTGATTAGCCACCAAAGGTCGCCAGCGGAACGTTGCAGTTGATAAGCGGGCGGAATCATAAAACTGTCGTTTTGCCAGTTGATAAGCGCGGCGCGTGTGGCCCCAGCTGGTCATCGCCATCAACCAACACCGGCACCGAGACCAGGTCAGTTCGGGGTTATATTTTTGGGTCAAGCGCCGTTTCTGTCCACAAAAAGCATTGCACGAGGCACTTACTGCTGCTGGCTTACCTGTAAAAAAATATTGGGGTATAAACGAAACCAGATTCGGAAGTATTTAAAATTGTTTACTTTAAAATGAGTACATAAATAAAATTAAAAAATAAAAATTAATAATATGTAATAACATTATCAATGCAGCACAAAATAAAATAGGAAAAGCAAGCCTTTTAAGATTATTACAACTCTTATTATATATTACAAAAAGTACAAAGAAATTATTAAAAATAAATATGTGTATTAACGTATATTCCACAGACTAAACAAAAACAGAATAATGAAATAAATAGTTATAAATAAATAAAAAACATTGACAACAAATATCTGCAACAATAAATAATAGTTTTCAAATGATTATCTAGTCTCACTTAATGTAATAAATTGAATCATAAATAAATATTCTTATATTATTGATTTAAAGCCTGATTAATAAATAATTTAAATACCTAAAATGTTGTAAATTTATAGCAACCTTTCTGGTAATAAAAGTAATAAGAATACAGGTTAATAAACCATTAAAAACTTCAAATAAATCCCTCTCTAAGCTGCCAAAAATTTCGAAGGTGTTTCCCCCCTAGACCACAGCAATAAAATGAACCCCAGACTAATCCATCGAAATGCCACCGAATAGGGTAACCCAAGGGCCCGTGGCTTACTTGTCAGCGCGCCTTTATTGTTATACTCAAAATTGCCGGAGGGAGGATGTAATAAACATAAAAATTATACATACCCGGCGACATATTTATGCATATTAGTGTTAATGTCTGGAGCTGGCGCGATGGCGGCGTCTAGATAAAACTAAAAATGGGAACTCCTCCACCGCTTTTCCTCTGCCCTCTTGTGAACAACTTTTCAGACGCATTGCAAACAATGACGTAGCTGCTCCTTAGACGCTCATTTATGCAAATGGCGGCCATTTGCAGCAGCAGCAGCGGCAGCAGCACAAAGGACTCGGACTCTGACTCGCATGGCGGAGGATTTATAACGGCAAATACGTTATTTATTTGCTGTGTTATTGTTTATGAGTGTCGGCACTTTATTCCACACACAATACAATCTAGAGTGTGTATATATACTGTCAGACATTTACATTTAATTATAATTATTGGCTAGCCGCCGACTCGAGAAAGCTTACCATTTTCCAGTCATTATTTTCTTTGCGGGCACAAACTTAGGGCTGATGTGCCAAGTTTTTATTTTATTTGATTTCAATTTGAATTTATTGCCCTCACTCCAAGGTTCAAGCCTTGAGCTGCCAGCAGCCCGAAAAAAGGCAGCCATGTAGAAAGGTCACTGCGGATTGGCTGACTCACTCCGGACTCCTGAGTGGCGACTATGATGGAGCACTTGGCAAGTCAACCGCTCTGCGACAAGATATGTATAAAAGAAAATAAAAACGAGACGAAAGTCAATTGATAATCGAGCTGAAAGGGGTGTTCGATCAAACCAAGGGCGAAGTGCACCCCTTCTCGACAAGGAGCAAACAATAAACTGCTCTTCAGCTTATGTAGATTTTAATGCATTAAAAAGGAGGCGATTTGATATAAAGTTTATTATCTCATCCTCTGAGAAAATGTAAATAAAACTATAAATAAATGATGTATATTGTCTGAATTGTTAAATTGTATTACATGTAATTAAATCATGCTTAAATACCGATAAAATTAATTACAATACAAAAGATGGGTATTTTCCACATTAAAATATAATTTGTTTAATTCCTTGGCTTGCCATAATTATTTCTATTGGCTAACTTGTTTAGTTGGTTACCTTGTCAGAGTTTAACCTTCACCTTCTCTCAACTCATTGATCCAAAGACAAAATATTTAAATCCCATTTAGTCAAGTTTTGCTTTAATGCAATTATTACCTCTGCCAGAAATACTTCAGTCTTTGATTTAAATCAGATTAATAAAATCCAATGAACTGCTTAAACTAAGCTCTCCTAGCTGCAGCTTAAAATAGATTCCATTACTCTTCACTTAGATTCCCATTTGAAACCTAAGAAGGATAAACCAATTTCCTTTTTGGCTTCCAAATTGATTTAAATATAATTTCTTGCATTTGCATTTTCTTTGCTGATTTCTGCAACTTTTTCAATCAATGCAATATATTTTAGTTTACGGCTGAAAGTCAATTTTAAAATCAATTGGCACCTGTCACGAGCCGCAGATTGCAGAAGCCGGAGCCAAGCAACGAGTTATCCATCTTGGGTGGCACATGGTTATGGCATTTGGCAGGCTCCGGCTTCCTCTCTCCGGTCTCCGGTCTCCAGTATTCTTTCTTCCGTCTCCCTCCGCCATCCTTCACTCTCCGGTCCTCAAAAGCGCATCACTTCGCTTGGATCTTTGCGGGGAGTGCGAATATAAACCAATTTGAATCTGGCACGAGCTGTCGGAAAGTGTTTGCCTTTCCTGCTCAGCAAGAAATAAAAAAGGAAAACAAAAGGAAGTACCCAAAAGCCAGACAGTCAACAGCTGCATCTTGGTGTGCATTTTCTCCAAGCGAAGCCAAAAACTGAAAATATGTGAACAGAAGACACTTGTACTGGTTTTATTTTTAGACAAGGTCAAGGGAGGATTTTTCTCCAGTCCGGAAACTGAATTTTGCTCGGAGAATTTACTGAATTTTAGATGTTACATTGCCATTAATAAGAAAATAAGTATCGATTGAATCCTTAATTTTATTAAGACAAACTATTGCCGAAAAGTGCACTGTGTTTATTTGAAATGGTTAAACAAAAAGGAAATTATGCACTAAAAATATTTTATAAATACTTTTTAAGGGAAATTTAGTTTTAAAAACAATATTTATAAATATAACCAAATATTTTATCAAGTTAAGACCAAAGAAAGCTGCAAATTTATGGTTCTTAGGTTATATTTAAAAAAATGAATATTTTGAACTCAATTTCATATTTTCCTATTTAAATGAAAACTAATTACATTTTTTGTAGTTTTTACAAAAACAATTTTTATAATATTTTTTAAAAATATGTTCTGTGTAAAAGAAAGCTGAAGGGTGAAGATTCTTAGATTTTATCTGATAAATCTAATATTTACAGCTTAATTTCTTGTCTTCCCAAAGAAATTAAATCCCTCTTTTAACGAAAATGTTGTAACTTATAGTATTATTATAATTATAAAAACATATTGTAAATTAGTTTTAAATTATTTTCTGTGCACTTAAAGCTCGGCAACGAGGCGACAAATGGTTGAGTATCTCCCTTTAAGCCCGTGTGACGTCCGTAAATCTGCCACTGAATCCGTATGAAGTTTATCCGGTGGTCTGTGTATTTTTTGTTTTTTGTTACTTTTTTGTTGGTCTGTGGTCGGCTGCCAATAAATTTGTGTGAGCCCGTGGGCGTTCCCTTTGGTCTCTCCTCTCCGGGCCCGGTTGTGTAATTGTGCGAGTCAAGTGAGCCCGCAATGGGACGGGTCATAAAGGTTAAGCCAAGTGGAAATGTCGGGGTGATTAATCTGAAAAGTCGGGCCAAGTGCTCCCCCAAAAGGTTACGTTATGCCGGTCAGCAGTGTGTTTCTATTAGTTAACTTTAATATCGCCTTGCCCAGAAAAGTGTGAAAAACAAGAAGACAAAAAAAATAAATGAAAACTCTTTGGCGCGTCATGCAATTGATTGGCATTGCCACCCACGAAAATCCCCCAAATTGTTGTCTTAAAAGAAAAAGGGAAACATCATCTGTCAGACGGCACCAGGCAGGCAGCCAGGCAGCCGTCTTATTGGGAAATGAAAATATTAAAAATATATACCAACTGTCTCGCACTGACAGGAAAAAGGAAGCGCTGGGGAAATTCAAAGGCAAAATAAATCAGCGAGCCATAATCCCCGGCGTTGTCTCTGAACCGAGCCTCAGCGCCTTTTCTATGGCTTTTCGGCCGCCGAAGCCGAAAAACTCTGGCACATGCCACCAACGGATCAAGTTTGAGGGCTTCCAGGGAAAGTCGAAAAATATTAATGTACATATAAACGTGAAAATGGCTTGAAATTTAATTTAGTATTTTTCAGCAGTGAAAAGGCTTTAACTGCCTTAGAAAACCATAAATAAAGGAGCGTGGGTAGATAATACATTGTCAAGTTTGATAAATGCATTTCTACAGTAGGGCAAAGTTCGAAGCCTTATTGAGTTAAATGTTGAAGTTCAATAATGTCATCAACCGAGTACTTGCCACTACACAAGGAACAATAAGGAACAGCCATAAAAATGCTACACAAAACCAGAAAAAGGTGAGGGAACAAAATTTGATGGATTCATTTTTGGCAGCTTAAAGACTCTGCTCAGAAGCTATTATAAAAATCATTGATTTATATCGACACTTTCGAAAGTTGTTTGGGAAAGTTCGCCCGTCTCATCAACGTAATTAAAAGCGGCTAATGACTTTTGAACCGCAGAAATGTTTGGACACGAAATTTGTTGGATAACACTCTTGGCTTATCCTGCAGCACTCACACCCACTTCCGCTAAGAACAATGCCAAGAAAACTTGTGACCGACCGACCGACCGGAGAGGGAGTTCCGCCGCAACCTCTTCTTGAACAATAAACATTAAATTAATTTCCTCGGGCGATGGCAGCCCACGCAGAAAGTAAATTTCACTTTAGCCACCAGACCCATAAAATGTCTTTGGTGCATTTCCGGCGGCGGGGGGCGGTCGCAGAACTATCTGCGGGCACTTCAATTGCACAAAACTGGGTCGTTGTGGTCATTATAGAGAGTATAAAACTTGATTGTTCGCCTTATGCCATTTGGCGGTCTTATAAATAGATGTGGCTAGTGAAAGTACTACGGAAAGGCACTCACAAAATCAGAGAGGGTGCACTGTGTTGCAGCAACATGCAGCTTGCAGTAACGTTTATGAATGAATTTCCTCGGAAAATAAAGACTCGGGCAACATTTCTTTGGCGCATGCCCAGTGGCAGCGGGCAACATTGTTGCAAGCAACACGGCTGCAACATTGTTGATGGAAGGCAACCGGAAAAACTGGCGGAAAATTCGGCGGCACAGTTGGCTGTCAGCGTTCAACGGATTCAAACGCAATCAGAGCAATAATTTTCGAGCGGCGGCGTCGGTCGTTGTCGTTGTGTTTAAAAATATCACTCATACGCACGGGAGAGCAGTGAGAGTGATAGTCCGAGAGATAGTGAAAGTGCAATGATATTCACTCCCCAAGATAAATAAACACCAAGTTTTGTTTATAATAAAATATATATATTGGCAAAGAGTGTTTAAAATCCTGCCCGGAGTACCTATAAATATGTATAATCAAGTGCCAGCCAGCAGCGCATTAATTTATAAATAAATATATTAAATATATTAGCTGGCCAGTGTGAGTGAGCAGCAGCCGCAGCATCGATAAAAAGCTCCCCCAAAGAATTTTCGGGGGAACGCGAAATGTGAAAACAAATTGGTGAATTATCTCTCTACACACACGCAAAAAAAAAAAAACCAAAGAAGCCAAAGAAATCGAATCGTAGATCATCCGTGTGACATATCCAATATAATTAACCCCATCGAACCGAAGTGAAAGCCCCATCCTTGGCATTGACTGTTGACATATTCGCGCACCGCAAAGGAGAGAGATATATGCAAATGGGAATATGCGAATCTTGTGAGGAAATGAGGAACGACACACACTCGCACACACGAGTTGTAAATTAAATTCCCAAGGTAAGCAAATAAGTCTTAATAAGCCTATTAAAAAGACAACACCGAAAAGAAAACAAAAAGCGTTGCAGAAAACGTGTGTCATAAAAAAACGCGTTTTGCCTTAAGAAAGCAAAATGTCAAGTGGCTTTTTTTATTAGCATCCTTGGGTGTGTAGGAGTATGGTGTGGAAATCCTCATGATTTTCATGTCGATAAGCCCCAGCATGTTGAATATTAAAAAGATTAATTTATTGCTGTGGGAACCTCCCATGTGGCGGCGTTTCTTTCCTTATTTATTGTTCATGGGGGCAAAAAATGGAGGAATAAGGAGAAAAGTCTGCCTTTGACGGGGCATCCATGAGATGCAATCCGTACAGCAAATTCGATATTTGCATCCTCGGCTTCTGGCTTTTATTATGACATGTGAGTTCCGCAGAAAAACACAATGAAAGGAATTCTTTTGTTGGGAAAGTACCCTAGCTTCTGTACAGACAGCACAAAGTATTATGCTGCCACTTATAAAATGCTTGATAATTTGATAACAATGCTGGGAAGCTGTAAGCTCCATCGGGCATACTCCTTTGGCTTTGTTGTTATCAATATGCAATATTATGCTGCTAACGAAGGCAAGGTATTTGCTGTCAGATATTACATTTTTTATAAATTGATAACAATGCAGCAGAAGTGGCAGCTTCTGTGGATATACCTCACAATTTAATAAACTTGATTCTTATTTATTTTTATTATAGAAAAAAATCCGATCAATATCTTTCTCTGAAAATTGTAAACAAATAATCTGGTTTTATATGCTTGGAATATTTTCAAAGCAGCTAGACAAAGGATAAATTAAATAGTTTTTGAGAAGCCAACATGCAAGTGACACCTTTGTAGTTAGTTTCCAAACAAAAAGTTCTGGCCTTAATTTATTCCATTTTTAATTAAAACACATGCAAGAGAGTTCCTTGACCAATTTCAATTACTCTTTCTTTTAATTTGTTTTTGCTTAACTATTTTCAACTTCAGTCTGGTAATATCCTTTGGCACACAGACCTTTTCCATGGCCAGGAACTGAAACATGTAATAACAATTTTCTGAGAAAACGAAATATTCTGTCCGAGACAGATTTACTGCTGATTTTTTTTTCAAGGAATATTATTACCCAAGAATTTCCTTCACTTGCTGTTCAGTTTATTAAATATAAATGAAATAAAATTTATACAAACAAGAATATATAAAATGCACCGCCTGGGGCATTAATTTCAGTACTAAAACTGCACTAAGAGTATTCAAATGTTCTTTTTGCCTAGACCAAAGTTTGTTTACAGCCACGTTTTGATAAGATAAAGCAAGAAGCGCGCAGCATTTACATTTTAATTAAATGCAGAGACCTAATAAAAGATAATAAAAAGATTTAGAGAGCGGCAGAGAGAGAGTGAGAGAGAAGGGAATGTGGTCTACCAATGTGAATTAAAAAGTTTTCGCCTCGAATTCCTTGGCCTTGAATAAACACTAAGGGAAAGTGCAAAGTAAATACCTCTGCCAACAGAAACAACTTGTTCCAGGTACATATGGAATAGGTATATATATAGTCAGGTGCTGCCATTCAAATTTATTCACATGCGAAAATAAATGTGTGTTCTCTTATCCACAAACTGCATATTAATTAACTAAAATTGCAGCACATTCATTTGCATACGAGAGAGAGAGAGTTTTTCAGGTGAAAGGAAAAACGTAGACATACTCGGTGGAAAAATGGTTAGCAGCCGCAGTAGATTTATGCTTGGCCTTGGGTTAAATGCTCCCAGCAAATAGATCTTGAGCCTCTTCTTCTCCCTTCGCTGCTACTTAATGTCTGAATGATTAAGTATACGTCGCGTGGTACTCGGCTGGCAACAATGCAGCGATTATTTACCCTAAACGCAGCATTTCAGGCTAACAAACAACAACCGCGTGGGCCATTAAATGGAAAAATAGAAGAGATTACACAGGAATTAATTTTCTAGGGCTATTGTTAAAGGATAAATAACATAAATGTTCTCTTAACTTATACTTAATTCAGTAAGATTTTGGGAAAAATCAACAAATCTACAAAAAACAAAATGGTGAAAAATAATAATATATAAAGAGCTGTAAACTAACCAAAATTTTAATATTTTCCTATAGCCTTATAAAAAAAAAAACAATAAAGGAGTTTTTAAATATATATTTTTAAACCTCGATATAAATTCCTTTTATATTAATTTTAACCATGGGATAATTAGTTAATGTTTAATTTTAGTATCTTGAAAAATATATTCGTAACCCATAACATATTATTAACTTACAATTAAATTATATTATTTGTTTTAAAAATTTATAAAAATGTAAACAGGACTTCCCTACAATAACCTGAATAAGATTAAATTTTTAATTTTTAAATAAATGTTCTTCTCTATTTACTCATAAAAGTTATTGTTGGGAAGTCATGTTAATATTTGAATTTATTTTTAAAACATTTTATTTTATTTTTATTTATTAAATAAAATGCAAAATACCCCCGTTTCTCTCCCTGTAAAAGGCGTAACAAAGACAAGCGCGTTGGGGCATAAATCAGTTGCTTTACGGAGAGCATTCAGCACCTGGCCATTGAGCAATCAAATTGTGCGAATTCCTACAATTAGAGGAGCTGGCTCTGGTATTCCCTCTGCAGGACCTCGGCGCAGGATGCTCATTAAAACCGAAAATTGCAACAGAAATATGCAAATGACAGCGCAGTGAAGCAGGGCGAGCGGGGGGAAGCGAAGAAAATGTACCAAACCAGGCTGGACATCCATCTACATTCACATCGCCATCCCTGGTCGGCTGGTCGGGGTAAAAGTCGCATTTCTTTATTTTTTTTTCTGCCGCTTTTCTTTGGGGTTCCGTCTGCCAGATTGTCGAGAGCAAAAGCCTTGAAACTGTCAACTAAAAATAAATCGCAAAGAGCGAGAAAAGCAAGCTCTTGCTCTACGAAATATTATAATTATAATTTTTTTCTTCTGTTTTCATTTCATGCCGCAAACAAGATTCTTCTTTTATATGTTTTATATGCTCAACCACATGGCTCTCTAGCTCTTCTATAAGATTTCGCGTGCAGAAAACACTAAATCCAAAGCTAAATGTCTATATATACTATAAGTAGAACCGAATTCCGTGGGCACATATGGAATCACAATGGAAAAGTGGCCGCAGGCATAAGTTAATATACTTAAGCTGCTTAATTAAATAAATTTGAATAAAAATGCCAGGCGAAAATCAGTGACATATGGTGCTGGCAGGGGCATAGATTTAAAGGGGGTATTTTTCTTTATTTTCTAACTCTTCTATTAAAGAAAGAAATAGTGCAAGAAACGCTTGATTTAAAAATTTCTTTGGAATTTAAATTAGAAGAAGCTTTTTATTAAAATTGTGTCAGAAAATTTTAGCTCTATTTCTATTTTAATACCTTAATTTATTCCGCTCTTAATTAATATTTACCTAATGCCAAGCTACGTTTCCATATTTCCCTTTCAATCAGCGAAAACTCTTGCAAATATTAAGCTTAAAATGAGGGAAAAGCTACATTTTTGGCACGACAATCCCTGGCAAATGGCAAAACGACACAATCCAGACAATCCGGCGCCCAGTTAGACAAGCAAAACTACGAGTTTGACATGGTTTTTCCACACCCTTGCAAATCCCACAAAAAAGAGGTGGAGGAAAAGCAGAGTCAAATAGGAAAACAGGAAAAGGCAAACGGATTGCAAGGCGAATTCCACATGCAAATTGCTTTCTGAATAATTAAGTCGAATGTCGCTCCGAGAGAATGAAACATTAATTGAAACTACATACGATGTGTCGTGAAAGGATCATACGGCTAGACGTGACTCTTCTAATTATCGTTCTGGCATTGATTTGGCCATAACACATGGCTGTAAATAACATTCCGTTTAATTTCTGCACATTCCTTTTAATTGCTCCCGATCCGCCAGCTGAATGTGCAATTAGCTCCACGGGGTGTACTTTCTGCGCTTTATCCATAAACTGTTTAAGTGTTTTTCCACCCCCCTGTCAGTCGTGGACAAAAAACGCGAAAACGTTTCACGTTACCTTTACTGCGTGGGCTCTGCCTCTGCATAAAAAACTGCACGGTTCACTCACAGTTCACACAACTCATGGCCTTCTTTTTTTTGTAGAGCTTAAAGTTTTTTGTCGGGTGAAATGCATGTAGATTTTGAGTGAGCTTTCGGTGTTTAAGCCGTGTAATCCGAGCCGTATTTATGGTCAGCCACTGCGATAGCAGCATAAAGCCGCTTCCCGAAAGTTTAAATTGTTTAATGGCTTCGGAAATGGCTGTGGGTTCTAGGCACTTTTGATTCTCTTGAAGTATACTCTATTACTCTGAATAAAACAATCCATTAAGAGTTTTGTTATATTTTATCATATTTTTCACATTTCTAAATTGTTTCAGTGGTTGATTTATTGACTGAAAACTTAGATAAGAAAGGGAAATATATTTTAAAATGCAGATTCATATTCAGAAATATATTTCATATTCAGATAATAAACTAAGATCAAATTATTTAACTTATCTTATAATATTTTAATATTTATTGTTATAAAGAACGTGCCATTTATCTTCGATTGAAGTTTATAAAATCATAAATTGTTTAAATAACCTTTAAGTTTAAATAAAACGTACCTAACAAAAATTAAATTAATTTATTTAGTAATTATTAATTTAGAACACTTACTTAAACTTGATTAGTAAATGGTTTTAAGATTTCTGTTACAAAAGAATTAATTTCTCCATTATTTACCCTACAAATTGTCTAGAATTACATTTTAAGATATTTATTGGAAAATTAAGTCTTAATGTTTTATTTAATGTTTATTATTAATCTTGTATTATATAATTTTCCCACCATTTAAGCAAGGACATTCGACAGTCACCTAGGATATTTTCGTGCTCATAACGTCCTTTGATGTTTGGTGTTTTTCCAGAGAACATGTGAAACAACAAAAGCCGAGAAAAAAGCGAGCCTGCCAAAGTAACAAAGACCAAAAGGCGGTGAAAAGGCCTCTGAGTTTCCTCTTTTTTTTTTTTGTTGGTTACTGAGCCGAGTGACAAAAAAAAAGGAAATGGTGGGGAATTCCGAATACCGGAATACCGAATGCCGGCGATGCCGCAATAAAGCCAGCTGTGGGGAAAAATTGCTGGCTAGGCTAGGATCGAGTGTTCTTTCGGCTGGGAAAAAGCAATTTCGGGACTGGTCGTGTGGGCGATTTACCAATGTCAGGGCCGTAAAAAATAGATGTGCGAGCGAGGGAGGCAGGACGAGGACTAAACTAAAGCAGGACACGTGCAGATGCCGTCAGGAGTGGCAAAAAGGGTCACAAACATTAAAGATAATTGCTGTTATAATTGCCCGGACAGTTGCCGTGCCGGAGGCGGAGGAGAGCACTTCAATTCTCGCCTCTAATTGAGATAATCGCATTAGGAGCTCGAGGTCGAAACAATGGCGCACTCCGGTGCTTAAGGACACCTGCAGGACACGCACCGAGGGACACACGACCGCAAATCGCTGACCACTTAACATGCTAACCTGCAGCGGACAGTGTGCGACGCAGTTAATCAAGTCCTGACACTGAACAGATAACAAATGCACATTTTCACATGTTCCAAAATATCACGCATACGCAACGTGTGACCCCGCCATGTGTCATCGCGCGGGAAAACCCTGCCATTTATCTGATTTTCTTTGCGGTGAACTGGATTTTGCGGTTAAGGTAAAACCGCCAAATATCACAAACATTTACAATTACACTTATCATATATATCATCACGAAAAGGAAAGCATTTGCGGCTCTTTTTGTTCCACTAACTTGGCCATAAATTACGTCAGCTTGAGCCGCAATCGGAATATATAGTATATATTGATTTCAGTGTGGAACCAGGGCATAAGTCACAGGATTATCCTGGATTCAATTACTGAGAGAACAAGAATATTTGAACGCAAAAGGAAAAGTGAACGGAACATAATTATCACACATTTTATATCTTTCTCATTACAAAACTTGCAGTTATAATATTTTCTTAAATGTCAAATAGTTTATATGATTTTCTTTATATGCAATAATTAAAAAAATAATTCTTTATCAGAAAATAAAGAATTACGTTTTTATTTTATTTTTGTGTTAAAGAGTTATTAAAATGTAGTTCCTTATTTCTAAAATTTAATTTCTCTTTTTTAATGGGTTCTTCTATAAAATATATAGAAAGCCTGACATTTATTTAATAAGTTTAATTTAAAATACATTGTTTGGTCTACTTTCTTCCCCCTTTTCCACCAATATCTTTATTAATTTAAAGTTATTTTCTCTCAGTGCCAATCTAGTTACAAATACGTTATATGCGCGTGTGTTTCGGCTGATTTTCTTGGCCTCTTGATGAGCTATCGCATTTTGGCCCCTCGCTTTGTCTGTCTTTACTTGTGGGCCCAATTGCCGGAGGTGTGGGTGTGTCCGAGTTGCTTTTTGGCCACTTAAGTCTGATTGATGTGTCAAAAAATGTGACACTTAATGCTCGGGGTTACAGGGGGGCGTGAGAATTGGTGACATTTACACGTGGCAACGACATATTTAGTACGATTCCCAGTCGGAAGCCAAACCCTTAAATGATTTAGTGCTCACACGTTGTGGGGCCCACACTTGTTGCCAGACAAATAAAGTGAATTAAATCATTAGAGTGTGACAAACACAGGACCCTCATTAAGGGATAATGGCCAATAGAAATCGGAACTCTCTATTCAGCCAATTCACTTTCAATGGCAATTAGGCGCCGGCAATCCTTTGTCCCTGGACACAAAAAATGTTTTCTACTAATTTGCTGTTAGTTTCAATTTGCTTTTATAATGGAGATTACGCTCTGTGGCTTTGTATGGCTTTTATGTTAACACAAGGTCATAAACTATATATAGTCTAGATAGAGAGTCTGATAGGATAATTACTATACGAGCTCAAATATAGATAGCTGAACAGAAATAAACTGTAGATAAGTGCTGATTAAATCGCTGCCATGGGAAAACCTTCAATTTAGAATCAACCAAGTGAGATGTGACTTGAACTTGTACTTAAATTTAATATTAAATATTCTGTGAATCTCCTATATTAAATACACCTAAAGTTACCAGTTCCCAGTTCCCAGACTTCTGTTCACTCCTCTATTGTTTAAAGAGACATTTAATTATGCTCTTTATTTCCCTTTAATTGTATATTTTCCATTTCCCTGGAAGCCCTTTGTAAAAGGAGACTCTCAACGCGCTCATCCTTCCCTTTTCCAGGGAATAGTTAATTTGCAAGCAAATTAAATTTCAGTCAAAAGGAGGTATGAGCTAACAAATGAGGCGGCAAATCATTTTGAAGCGTAATAACCTTGTACTAATTATAGAACTAATTGTTACAAATTCACCTGCAAGAGGAGGGCATCAATTAGGTTTCCTCCCCCAAACAACACGAAGCCAGGCAGCAATTGACACCAAAAATGTATTCATAAGGCGAACAGGATGGACAATTTTTGGGGGAAAGGCCCTGCCTACATATATCTTACTTATTTCCACACCAACTCGCAAGCATAATAAGTTTGTTTTCTGAAAAGCAGGGGCAAGCTTGTTGTTGTAAAGCGATAGAACCTAAGTTACCATTCTGACCCGCACTGAGAACTATTTTAAATAAGTAAATGTACTTATTATATTTGGCGAAAGATGAGAAATAACTAAAAATTAACTTCTTACAGTCTCATAATTCATATTCTTATCAGTTAATATTTATGGAAATTTCATATGCAATATTTCTTATATTTTTTACTATCCAGAAACCTTGGATATATCATATCATATCATGTTAATAACTTTATATTATTAGCCATTTCTCTATGCAAAAAAAAATGTTAAAGCTGTCATATTAATATTAAATACTGCTAAAATATTTTAAATATTTCCATTAGAAAAAATATACCTGTTCTTATACAGTTTCTTATCGTTTCTCTTTACAAAACTAGCAGTAATTATATTTCTTCAAGTCTCTAATAATTTTGTAAATGGAATAATGTTTGCTCAACGTTTATGCAAACAAAATATGTTAAAGCTGGTATATTAATTTTAAATACTGCTTAAATATTTTAGATATTTCCATTAGCAAAAAATATATCTGTTTCATATTTCTAGACACTCCTTATCTCTGGGTCTACAATTCCCTTACAATTTATGTTCAAATTTTTTCCTTGTGCATTGCCGACAAAACATCCTTGGACTAAACGACCTTCCATTTTTCATTTCCTATTTTTCAGCTTAAAGTGTCGACGACGCCGGCCAAAAGCCAGGACAAAGGACAAAGTCGGGGAACAGGTGCTCGTGAACCCTGACCCGTGACCAGAGAGTGGAGAAAGGAGAGAGCACAGACAGTAAGCACCGCAGAATTGATGTTCGTGCGAAAGTTTGCCGGCAGCTGCTCAAATGTTACGCCAAGGACTCGGGCATTGCGTATAAGGATCCTGGTAGTCTGAGACCCCTCAGCAAGCATGAGTGCAGCGGCGCGGCTGCTGCTCCGCCTGGAGCTGCCCTCCCCGGGCGTGATGCCTCCGCCGCCGACGGACTACGACTGGGGGCCCATCAGCGAGAGCGACTTCCTGGCCAGCGCCACGGCCACCGAGGCGGCCACGGTGCGCTATGAGCTCCTGCCCCAGCAGAATCACTCGGACCTCGGCCAGCATTTCGTGTACAACTACAGCCATCCGGAGCTGGTGTATCCCCACTACGATGACATGGGCCTGGACATGGATCCGAACTGGACGCGCATCTGCGACGACCGATACAATCCCCTGCTGGAGGACAACAAGATTGAGTTCTGGGTGTGCGGCGTCATCCTGAACATAGTGAGTGTGCTCGGCATTCTCGGGAATATCATCTCCATGATAATCCTCTCGAGGCCCCAGATGAGGTCGAGTATCAACTACCTGCTCATTGGCCTGGCCCGCTGCGACACCCTGCTCATCGTGACCTCCATGCTGGTGTTTGGTATACCCGCCATATATCCCTACACGGGGTACACCTTCTTCTACTACAACAACATATATCCGTTTATAGCCCCGGCGGTGTTTCCCATCGGACTGATTGCCCAGACAGCCAGTATTTACATGACCTTCACGGTGACCCTGGAGCGGTACGTGGCCGTGTGTCATCCGCTGAAGGCGAGGGCCCTCTGTACCTACGGACGTGCCAAGATCTACTTCATTGTGTGCGTTTGCTTCGCGGTGGCCTACAATATGATCCGGTTTTGGGAGGTGGTAACCATAAGCTACACAGATCCGGTCACGAATGTGGTATTCCACTGCGTGATACCTTCGAAAATGAGGCGATCGGAGGCGTACATCAACATCTACATACACTGGTGCTACCTGATCGTGAGCTACATAATACCCTTCCTCACGCTGGCCATCCTGAACTGCCTGATATACAGGCAGGTGAAGAGGGCGAACCGGGAGCGCCAGAGACTCTCGAGATCGGAGAGAAGGGAGATCGGCCTGGCCACCATGCTCCTGTGCGTGGTGATAGTCTTCTTCATGCTAAACTTCCTGCCGCTGGTCCTGAACACCCTGGAGGCCTTCTACAGCACGATAGATCATAACATCACCAAGATATCGAATCTGATGATCACGATCAACAGCAGCGTCAACTTTCTGATCTACATCATTTTCGGGGAGAAGTTCAAGCGCATTTTTTTACTCATTTTTTTCAAGCGCCGCCTGAGTCGTGACCAGCCGGATCTCATCCACTACGAGAGCTCCATATCGAACAACGGCGATGGGACGCTGAATCACCGCTCTTCCGGCCGCTTCTCGAGGCACGGCACCCAGCGGAGCACCACCACAACGTACCTGGTGGCCACCGGCGGCGGGGGCGGCGGACCAGGCGGAGGCCCCGGCAATTGCGTTGGTGGCAATAATTCCCTCAACAATGTCCGCCTCACCCAGGTCTCCGGTTCCCCCGGTCTCGTCAAGATCAAAAGGAATCGAGCGCCATCGCCAGGACCTGTGGTGTACTTTCCCGCCCGCGAAATGCAGAGATCCGCCTCCACGAATGCCAATTCGGCCACGAATAACAACACCTCCATCGGGTATGACTGGACACTGCCGGACAGCAAGAAGCTGGGCCATGTTTCCTCCGGCTTCTGAGGGCAGGGGTTGGCTAGGGGTCAAGCGGAGGCGATGCGGCACTGGGAGGGGTTAGTCTAGTCTAGTCTAGTCTGTAAATAAATAAATAATGGTAGTCCAGACAAGGGGACTTGGTCTGCAGAGGAGGTTGAAATAATAGCAGTGGTCATTGGGGAAGTTATTAGTTATTAAAAGTATTTTTTTTCCCAGAATTTGCTACAAAACTTAAATTTAAAAATTCCACTAAATTTCATACTGAAAAATTAACAAGTTAAAAAGGTTTTAGTTTAATAGAGACTAAAATCTAGAGGTCAATTGAGGAAAAGGTGAAATAAATTTATTTTATTTAAATTTTATTTTGTATGAAATATACAATTTTTCTCCCTCTCTGAAACCACACTATTATTTTGACCGCAACTGTAGCCATGGTTACCTGTACAGAAGGCATCAACTAAGCGCTCCAAGCGTTGCGTTACTTTGTGATAAGCGTTAAGTGTTTCCTTCCCCTCAACAATTTTCACTACTACTCCTCGAAAAACTTTACTCGTTGATATAGCTGTTAAGAAATAAATCCGTTTTGGCTGGCGATCAGGCTGAAAAAAACTATAGTTTCTTGGACTGAGAGTTGAAGAATGTCTGCCCCTTTTGCATACTGTATTCAAAGGGAGTTGAGTTTGAATTGAATTTGTATCAATTTCTCAGTAAATTAGTCAGCGAAACTTTTTGCCGAACCCAATATCGTTTCACTTTCCACTGGCCCTTCGGCCAAAAGTTTTATTTATTAGCGTAAACTTTTGTCGGCCTTTAATTAAATATCCTTTAGAACGCATTTCGCTGGCTTCGAACTTGATGAATGATTTTCCTTTTCATTTGCTGATTTTCTTCTTTTTTCTTCTCTGCAACTTTTCGATTGCGATTTCTCCCCCCGGAAACTGGGGCTTTTCGGTTCGCAAAAAAATGAAAAACAAAAAAAAAAAGAATAAGAAGGCCGAACAATCTGTCAACTTGTCAGAAAGTTTCTAAAACGCCGCTCAAAAGTTCAGCCAGCTCAGAAAAGTTTGCCAGCATTATTTAGTCGCCAACTGAAGTCAAGTAGCTCAATTTAACAGCCACTGCAACCGATAATAATGATAATACCAACAAAAGAAAAAGACATTTTCAGGTGTTCACGCAAGAATTATTTGTACTGCTCCTCGCCCCCCAAAAAAAGTAATCCCCGCTATTGTGTAAATACATTTAAGCGTTTCTGTAAATATTTCTAAACTAAACTAGTTGGTATGCCAAGCATAAACGAATCCCAAAGATAATGTAGAGTTCAATTGAGATTACTGAAAGTCCAGGGAAAGGGGATTCTAAGTCAATGTTTATGGGTTAATAAATAATGATTAAAATTATGACAACAAGGAAAAAAGAATAGAAACCAAGTTTATACACCTTAAATAATTGTTCTAAATTTATTTCCAGTTAAATAAATACTGAAGACTCCTTTTTAGGTGAACTAATATTATAAATAAATATTAAATACTCATAAAATAATATTTAAAACACCAAAAATCAACCTTGAATGCATTGAACTAGAATCCCCAATTCCTATACAATTTAAATAAATATAACTAGACCTAGTTTAGCTTTAATAAAAACTGTATAGATCATAGCGAATACGTAATCGAAACTAATTATTAAATAAATTCAACGATTGTGCAAATAAAGTATGACGATGAGAAATGTAGAAATGCTTTTAATATGAGAGAGCAGCGCTCTGGCCTCCTGCTAATGTGCAAATAATTTAGCACATTTTCCGAGCTTGATTTGCATCGATTTTCAGATTTTTGCGCCACAACCAATTACCATTACGGGGCGGCCGTAATAGCCAAAGTTTACTAGCCAGACGCAGTTTGGAAAATGATAACGAGCACTTAACTTGGCCACTTGCAATTCAATTTAGGAAAACCTCTCGGCCGGGTCCTGGTCCTGTCGGATAATTGCCAACGCAGTGTCAGGCCGATGGATGAAATCTCGGTCTGGCGAAATCTAAGCCGTATTTTCATCGAGTGCACTTGGAAAAAATGTTCTTAAAAGGCGGGAATATATCTTTGCATTTATTTAAAATATAAGAAAAAATAACTATACACTTTTCCTGGCTCTTAAAATATATATTCTAAGTTCTTTTTATTTATAGAAATTCCATAACTAAATCTATAAACTTTAAACCATAATTTATATAGTTCAGGAAATTCAAATTTTGTTTAGTGTTTAAGCTTAGGAGGCGAGGAAGAGGGAGGTCCTTGCGCATTTGCGTATCTTATGCTAAGCACGTTGGCAGGATGTCGACTTTAGTCAAGACAGTCGAGAAGCCGGTAATAATGCTCGGGACCCACAAAGGAATTTAAATAATAATAACCATAACAATAAGATACAAACACACACACGCACCCAGGGGGGTGTGCGTGCAGTTAGGTCTCTGGAAGGTTTGGAGGGAACGCTGAGGAAGGAGTTGGCAGCAAGGACACTCTCGCCCAGGTGGCAACCTGCCGAAGTGAATTACCGTCCGCACGTGAGCCCTAACCTAATAATGGGGATATACAGATTTGAGATAGCTGCAAATAATTGGAACAAAGAGGGAGCCGGCAAAAGCAGCAACCCATTAAAACTGGAATATTATTGCGTGTTTCCTGCAACTCTGACGCACACACATTTGTGTGTATGTGGGAGTAATACTATCAAACATATATTATTTAAATGAAAGCAAACTGCAGGGGTTACTAATTGGAACAAATCGCCAGTTCTTGAGCGAATAAATTAATATACTCAATTGGCAATAATTATCTTTAATTCTACTATTTTTAAAAGGTTAATTAAAGGTATTGTTTTATATTTGAAGACATAAAATAGAGATATGAAAAAAATAAGTTTAATGGGTAATAATGAAAAAATACTTTATTGATATGTTTAATTTGTAATACTGAAAATATACTTTCCTTATGAAGGATGAAGTTGATTTAAGTTGAAACCATTTTAAAAACTAAAGATAATAATATTATTGATTATTGATACATCTTGAATTTTTCAATTCAATATACTCTTTCCTTTGATAAATAAATACAAATGTATTTATGGTGTTATGACACTATATAGATGCTTTCATTTATTAAAGGTTTCATTGAAGCGCAGAAAGATAACTACTACTTAGAAAATCAAACAGCATATACTCCTGTTTTTTTGACATTAATTTTATAGAAAGGTCAAACTATTTTGATTAAATAGATTTAATTTATTACCGACAACATATGTATATCCTGACGCTACAAGGAGTGAAAAGGTGAAAGTGTCAAACTATTCTAATATTCTGAGAAAAATTACTCCAGTTAATGAAAACAGCAATTTAGTGTCATAGCCCAATTAATTGACATAAAATATGTATATTTCTGCAATAAAAGCATGACACTAACTTCCTTCAAAATACACTTGATTTTATACCTTAAATATTTATTAAAGCTCTCAATAGAATAAAAAAACCTAGCTAATATTCCAACTTAAATAACACTTCCTCCACAATACAGGTAAGCACATAATTAGAGGTGTAGACATATCAGAGCTGCCCGGCGAACCTCATGAAATACCTTAATGCTCTCGGCTCAGCGATTTGAATCTGGTTTCCAAGAGGTGCCGAAAAACAAAAGCTGAAACCCAGCTGCGGTAGGGAGGGGATAACACTCTATTGTTCCTTTTTCTGACACCCACAGAGAAGTGTCGGCAGGCCGGGTGATAATAAATCAGCTACGGATAATGTCAACAGCAGGGAAAATCGTCTACATTGGGTAAATATTTTGATGACTTTGTTGGTTTCGCCGCCTCCGCCGCCCTAACGGTGTGATGCGTTTTTGATGCCCCAAGGATTATCGTTATTCTCCGGTTGCCTTCAAGTGTTGATGGGCCTTGGATTGAGTTAGAGAGTCCTTGACAAATGACAACATTTTTTTGGCCGAGAGGGGAGAGACAAGAGCGACTCAGGCATCGATGACAAACTGGTGACCCTGTCATGGTATTTTGCTAATTAATTAGCCGCCTTTGTCCGCCGCCTTGAAGCTGTGTAGCGTCAAAAATTTAATTAATGTTGGCCATGTGATTCGCCGGAATTCAGCAAGTTCCAAAAACTTTTCTCCGCTCCGCAGGACAATGGCAAACAATGCCAAACATCGGGCCCAAGCATTGTGCTGCTGCCGCGTAACAAGGAGCACTTGTTCTCCCATTTAATACACAACTAAATTCCCCAGGCCCTACTTTATCCCGGCAATGACAATGACAATGACGGAGGGAGCCGGCGGCATGTCCTGACAGCTATCCACACCCGGGATCGGGCCGGAGCGCTAGTGCCAAGTGAACCCAACCACGGAAATTTCGAGCTCATTTCTAGGTTTTTTTTTTGTTGTTCCTTCCGGCCTCTGACTCCTTTTCTAGTGAGAGAAAAATGTGGGAACTTAAGGCTTGTATTTAGTATTTAATAATAATTAAATTATTTAAATATTTCTGGAATATTTCTTGATTAGTTCTTGATTATTTCCGTACTATTTCATAATTATTTTTTAATTATTTTAAACATACAAAACGGAGAAGTATTTTAATTGGTATTAAAGATATTCTACCAAATTGATTTAATTACTTTAAAAAGAAAATATAAATATATATCTAATTTAATTTAATACGTATTTAATAATGGAATAATTTAAATACCATTTATTTAATAGTTTGCTAATTACCTACTTTATTACTTTAACAAATCATCTGAAACATTTTTTAAAAGATAGATTACATTAATTTTCACTGAATCAAAACCCCAATAAATTGTTTCTAATGTGCTTCGAATATTATTAAGTAAAAGACAGAAAAATGTAATAATTTGTACAGTGCACTTTGTATGTAACCCAACACACTCACTCGCATAATTAGCTTTGAACGGCGCGTAATTTCAAGGCAACGTAATCTCATCTCCGCACAGGATAGTTGACAATTGGAGGGGCAGAGGCCACAAACAGACAACAAACACTGCTCTCTGTAAACAAGGCTCGCCATTTTGAATCGTCAGTAAGCGGAAGCCAACGATATAAAATAACAATCGAATATAAATTACAGACTTAATAAATGCGAGTATGGCAAGATAGTTAATGCCCTACCCAAGCTATAAATCATACTTAATTTAAACAACGATAATTTGAATGGGGAATTTGTATGTTTATGATATAAATAAAAATAAATATTAAGAATTACTTTTACACATTTTATTAGGGCCACAAAACACAGAGAATTTTATCTAAAAACACTAAAAATATAAAATCTCAAACTTTAAAGCCCATTTAGTGCTGCTAGTCCTCCTTATCCTTCAATCCGTCGACGGATGTAACCACTAACCTGGAACTACGAACCGAAACTGCATCCGTTTCGGTTTCCATTTGATGGTCCAGATCCAAAACCTCGATTCCGGCGCCCGAAATCCTTAGGCACTCACAGTGTGCTTGCTCTCCTCCATGGCAGATGAGAAGCGGAGGAGGCACATAGGGATCTCCAGTGCAAATGGGACAACTTTGGGTGGGAGGGTTTCATTTAATAATGAATATTTACCAATTAAACTATAACCTTGCACTTAAAGTAATTCCCCAGCTACTTACCCATATCCAACACGGGGCACAAAGGCAACCAACTTGATTTTTGTGTACAGGCACATGAGAAAGTGGGCCAGGATCAGCACGGGTATCAAGAGGAAGGCACAGAGCAGGAGGCCCACCCAATAGCCGTTCTGTATAAATTAGGTATAACATAGAAATAAATAAATAAATATATATTTCTGTTATTTTTCTAAAAGAGTAGAGGAATAACATATGTTATGCTTAGATCCTAAAAAAAACGACACAGAACTGCTCGAGAATAGGCTTTCAGTCTTCTACGGCAAGCTGAATGCCGCCGGGGCACTGCCTGGGCAGCTCTGTTTTTATTATTACTTTCTTATTAATTTTCAATTAATAATTTTAAGTATGTTTATCCCATACCCCCTATATTTTAAGGACTACTCACTATAGGATCAACTAATCGGTTGCACACCAGATCCAGGCTGCGATCGTAGATATAGCTGAGGGGCTGGCAGGGTCCCACCTCCTGATTGCACTGCGCAATCAGGTAGTCGACGTAGATCTCCGACTGCTCCACCACCACATCGCTAAGGTTCCTGGCCAGTGAGCCAATGTAGTTGCTGCCCTGGTTCCGAATAAATTCCTGTGACCTGGTAATGGCGCCCAGCAGCATCTGCATGGTCAAGTCGAAGTTATAGTTCTCGTACAGGATCAGGTCGTCGATGATTCTCAGCAGCCGGTTGATCTCATGGAACTTCGTCTGCAGCTCGGCATGAAAGTGATCCGTGTAGGCGCGCAGGTGGATATTTTGGTTCCTCAAAATCACGATCGCCTCGGGGAAGGCGTAGGGAGCCAACGATTCGGCGAGGTCCACGTACCTTTCGGCCAGCTTGTCCAGTCTGATTGGAGCGTAGTGGTTGCACAGGATATTCGTGTACTGAGTGCTATGGTAGTCTTTCAGGGCCTCATTGCGCAATTTGCTCATATTGGCTATCTCCTCGTAGTCCAGGATCACCACATTGGACATATCCTCCTTGGCGACGGGTTGCAGCCTTAGCTCGTCGTACTTAATCACCTGCACCCGTATCAAATCGTCCACGTCGTAGATCTCATTGACCTGCAGGTAATTGAAGATCGCCTGGTTGCCGCGACAGGCCTGCAGGGCCGACTCCAGATTTACCGGTGGCAGCGAAGTGCCCTCGTCGTGCGGCAGCATCCTGGTCACATCGACGGAGGGTTCCGCAGAGCGAAATATGGTGTTGTTTGAGAGATCTCTCAGCGGAGCACAGGCTCCCATGTAGACCACGGCTCCCAGCATGAAGTAGAAGAGACCCATCAGGAACACGAAGGACAACACGCAGAATATCATGATGATGGCCCTAAGGGAAAAAGATATTGAGAGCAGAGATTTTAGAAAATATGGCAAAATATTTTTAAATTAATTCTTGTTGAATATTTTACTTGTATTTAGAGCCTTTAAATACCTAAAGGTATTCCTTACTTACATACACAAGAACCAGGAACCCGTCATTTTGCTGCACAAACCATCGCCAGTTCCTGTGGATGTCTTTCCCAGACAACCGCAAAGTAAGGCGAACACCAGTAGCGTAAGGATCTTAAAAAAAGGAGGTAATAAACAAAATTTTATAATATACATAGAAATAAATTAAGAAACCCACCGATATAATCAGCACACAGACAAGCATGTTAATCGCTGAGCGCGTCTCGCTGAATCTCTCGTAGACATCGTCAAAGGACCTGGTGGACCGCAACGTGGCCAGATGGACCTCGCTGATGACGCCCTTAATGGCATATATCAAGTATCTCGCCTGTTCCTCGAACAGTGCCTTGGCGGCGGCTATGTCCCTATATACCGGCGGATTGACCTGATCAAGCCCCTTCTTTATCTTCTTCTGCACCTCCCTCAACCGGGCGAGACCCCGTTTCGCAACTTTATGCAATTCGAAACTGACGATCCTCTCCAAGGACTTTACAAAGATTGCGGTGTTGGGTAACTGAAGAAGACAGAAATTAACTCATTAAATAATTCATTTACATCTCAAAATATATACGAACCCCTTCCAAGTGCAGACAATCAGAGGCGTCCAGGAACTCGATATCGTTCTTGCTCAGAAAATTAATGCACTCCGAGGTTCGACACCTAATGGCAACTGCAACATTGGTCTCTCTTTTAACACCCCGAAGAGCTAATAAGAAATAAGAAGGATTAGGATTTCAACTTCATCGATTGACAGTACCATCTCGCAGTTGGGCGACCAGAAAACGGATTTCCAGCTCCAATACCTGGACCCTTCGCATTAATCTCAGAGCTTCCGGCATGTTTCTTATTATCCTTTCTAGTTCCTCCATCGAATTGGCCTCCGAAGCGTCGGTCAGATCCATGAAAATATGCTTGTGGGCATCTGTAAAAGGGAGTTTAATTTAAAAAAATAACACAAAATAAATAAATAACTAGAACCAACTGGTAAGATGATGATGCAGGTGGGTCTCCATCTCCTGGAAGTTGTAAATAAACAAATGGTAGATGTGATCGGCCACGTCCTTTAAGTAGGTGCAAGTGTCCTCGCTGCCCATCCTTATGGTGGCTTTTGTATCTGCCAATCCCATGTCCAGCGTGCGATTGGATAGGAAGGCTACAACGATGCCTAATCTGTGGAACGAATGAAGCTATAAGTTAAGAAATGTTTTAGATTTTTAACCTACATGATGGGCAGAATTAAAAGGATCAAGCATCCTCCACATAGCAGACGTAGTCGGGTATCGCGTCTTTGCTCGCAGGGCGGACATCCTTGCTTGCAGCGGAAACAGCAACACAAACAGCAATAGCAGACTCTGAAATAAAGCCACATTAATTATAATTAAAGGTAAAGAAAATTCCCCAAAAATAGCTCACCCCAAAAAAGGCGTAATGACAATTATCACCAAAATCAGGCCCACCCATAGGACCGCAGTGGCATACTGGCTTAGCATATCCGCCCAATTATCCTTTTCCGCTTTGGGTCCCAGCAATACGGTGGATCCATTTACTGTCTTCACATAGCCTGTTAAGTATTATTTTATTTAAAATTATTATATTATATTTAATTATTAATAAACTTACCCGGTGGAATTGGCGGATCTGAGTTAAACATGCCATCCAGGAAGAGCTCACCAAACCTGTAGGCGAAACCCATATTTCCAGTCTTGACCTTCGGTGTCTTGGAGTAGTTGGCCACCGGAACATACTGGGTGAACTCCGCCATTGTCCAGTGCCGCATGCCCATCTGTTCATGGGTGGTTCCATGGCCCCCGTAACCAACTCGCCAAACCCTCGGTTCCTGCCTTTTCACCCGACTTTTTTTGCAAGATCCTGTGCCCAGAATCACTGCAGCGAATGCCACCCAGAAAATGTCCTTGTGGAATATCATTTTAACAACAAGCTTGACCACAAATTGTAACAATTAACACTCAAGTTCATTCAAGGCTAAGGAAGAACCATTTTACGGACCAGCACACTTGCGAGTATATTTTATTTAATTATTATTTTACTTATAGTATTAAGCATATGTACTTACCTGATTAAAAACAAATAAAACAGCCCTAAGTTTTATTAATTTGCACTAGAAATTTCGCAAATACTTAAGATTTGAATGTTTGTTTTAAAATTTGTGTAAAAATAGGCCCTGTTTGTATTACAAACAAGCTAAAATTCCTGCCGGAAATAACAGAAAAATCAGAAACTCATCGAAACAAGGAAATAATTTTTGGGGAATTTAAAAATTTAAAGGAGCTTTTATTCCCCTTTTCTTTAAATGTTTATTCATGGTTTGTGGACGTGGCTTTTAAATTTGATGCTTAACTTTTACGGCACATTTTACAGCCCGTCTTAATGGACAGCTAAAGTAACCGAAAATCGTATATAAATAAAAGAGGCTCGCCGCAACCCAAGCATTAAATACTAGGAAAACAGAGTGTGGAAATTAGAAACAAAAAAATAAGGGAAAACAAAATACACCAAAGAAAATATAATGGCGGAATCCACATTATTTTCCCATTGAGTCACAAAGAACAGCTGAAAACACAAGCAAACACAAATAGGCGAATATAAATAGACAATATTTACAAATTGTGACATTCAATAACTTCGGTACATGCTGAGCTGACACCTATCGCGACCCCGAAGGGCGCGGGCAGGATGCGGGGCAAAAAAGGACAACAGATTGCGAAAACAGAAACACACTTGGTGACGCCGCTAAGTATGCCACACGTTTTGTGGCCCATCTTTTTTTTATGCCCCTCACCAAATGTCTGGCGGCGCAAAAACCGTTTTAAACACATCAGAGGCGTGTCCATGGCAGCCATTCGAATGGCCTGTTTTGAAAAGGTGCACTGAGAGAAATAATTATGATACAGGATTTGTGGATTTAAAATCACTTTAAATGTGGTCCAAAAGTATGGCACAACATGCTACGCCTGATAAAAGGCATATTTAAACACATTTTATTTAATTTGTAATGTATAGCGATTTCTGATAGCTCACATTAAGAATGATTTCCATATTTTTTATCTAGATCTAGACTAAATATTATTTTTATTTTATTTAATTTTATTAATTCTCCTGGAAATTTCTAGCTCCCTTTAAAAATCTCCACCCTACTGGTCTAAAAGTAATCTGCAAAATATATTCGTTTGATAAATTTAAGAAATTTATTATTGAATCCATTCAATGAAATTTGTAGTCCGCGTTCTCGGCTAAATAATATTATTTATTTATTAAAATAAAATCTCTCTCACACCCCATTTCTATCCTTTAAAATCTCCACTGCTTTCAACAACAGCTTGCGTGTCTAAGAGTATAATATAAGATAAATCCCTTGTGAATAATAAACTTTGTTCGGCACTCAAAGTATTGTTATAAGTAGGCTAAACCTGCTTGGAATTAAGCTCTGAATTAATTTGAGTAAATGTTACGAAAGTTCTCTCGGTAACTAAAAAACTTCACTAATTTAAACAACTCAACAATCGTTCGTTTACAAGCCTAAAAATATGCTATAAAATATTTACGTTGTAAATATCTTTTATAGAAGTCAACATAAAAATTTTTATTAATGAAATTAGGGAAATCCTCTTCATTATTAAATGTATGTTATCATGATTAGATTTAAGTTTCCCTTATATTTTTGTTCCCAGTGCAAGGATCCAAATCAGGAGAGTCCGCCATCCCAGACCGCATCTGTCGGTCACGCTTGGCGTTGATGGCGATGAAGTGTCGAGCCCACGGCAGCTACCGCCTCTGTCGTTGCTGTGGGGACTGCTGCAAGTGTTCAGTTTTTGACAAGGGAAACGAAACCCGAGAATGCCACCACACCAGATTTGTGTTGTGGCTGCCACTGGCAAGCAGCGGGCAGCGCTTTGTGGTATTGATTTTATGCAGGAATCGAGGCAAATGCTAATTTACAATTTGTATGCGGCCACAGGCTGCCGTGGCCCTAGCAGAGGAACTCCAGCAAGTGGCCGAAGCTGGGCAGATACGTATCCGGCACTAGGTCCATCTTCTTGGGGTCACCCTCGTCGATGATCTTGGTCACATCCTTCCGGCTGTTGACCCCAGTGCCCACCATCAGGGATTGGAAACCGCAGTTCTTGGCGAACAGGATGTCCGTCTCGAGGCTGCGTTGGATAATAATAAATAAATAAGATAGATTAAGAGATCAATACTGCCTAAAGGTCTTATACTCACGTATCGCCCACCATCAGCGTGCTCTCCGGCTGGATGAGGCCCTTCTGTGTCAGCTTTTCCACCATCCAGGGATTGGGTTTGCCCAACACCAGCGGCATCCGTCCCGTGAAGGTCTTCATCGCCGCCAACATGGCGCCGGCTCCGACCATCACGCGCTTATTGCCAATCGGATAGGCGGCGTCCAGGCAGGTGCCCAGAAAGATCACCTTTGGATTCAGCAGATAGGAGCCGGCATGCATCACCTTGGCCATGTTGAAGTCCTCATCCCGACCCACCACCACCGCCCCCACATCGGGATCCAGCTTCATATCCTTGACAAAGTCCAGCATCGGCCTGTCCATCCTCTCGTCCGTGGTGAAGCAGCACATGCCCGCCTTCACCAGCTCGTCCTCGATCCCCTTCTCGCCCATAATGAACACCTTCTTCTGGAACTTTTTGGACGCCAGAAAGTGGGCACAGGAGTGGGATGAGGACAGGACTCGATCTTCATCTATCTTAAAGCCAAGTCTACAGGCTTTTTTGTGCAAGTCTGGCCTTGATAGAGCCGCATTATTGGTCACAATGAATGACGCTCGTCCGGTCTTCCCAAACATATTGAAGGTGTCCACCGACTTCTCAAGGGCGTTGTCCAAGTGCCAAAGCACGCCGTCCGCATCGCAGATCACGGCCTTGATGGCGCCCAGCCACTTGTGAACCTTCTCCTGCGACAATTTGGTCAGGTCAGTGAAACTGTGCCTGAACATATCGCTCACTCTACATATGTGGAATCCAGATTTGGGATCCTGTGTGCTTGAAACGGAAAATGTTACGGAAATTTGGCATGTCGATGAAGGGGAACTATACCGATTTGAGATTATAATCGATTTGATATTAGGTTTGAAAAGCTTGGAAAAAGATTACAAGAAAACACAAGGCCAAAAATGAACTGAAAAGCCGCGCCCAAGCTGACCCAGAAAATGGCTTCCAAAAATTTTTTAAATACCGACCAAAAACCGTTTTATTAACCTTTCAAAAAACCTCAAACACCACAGGCAAACCTCCCCAAAAAACGTTAAGATCATCGTCAAAAAATATCCCAAAAACCTTCACAAAAAGAGTTCCATAAACTGCCCAAAAAACCGCCCATTTATACTACCTATAGAAAAGTTTTCTTAACCAACCCAAGCCCCGCTTGAAAAACCATAAACAAATCTTCAAAATAAATTGGTTTAAAAAAACGGCAAAAATCCTTTTTAAAACTAACAGCACAACTGAAATTCGGTAAAAAAAACCACCTCAAGAAATCATCTCAAGCAGCAGTCTCACAAACCTCCCAAAATCCACCCACAAAACAGCATCAAATTCCTTCCCAAAGCCCCTGAGGTAAGCTTATATTTATTTCTTATTAAGTTTTACCTAAAAAAAAATGTTTTGGTAAAAGTTGTACGTTCCTAATAGTTATGTATATCCACCATTAAAATCAACAGCCGCCTCGATCTAGTCGTGTCTGAACGTAGACGTATCTCTGAGACTACAAAAGCTAGAACAGTGGAATTTGGTACATAGATTCATATGGAATTTGTTTTTCTTAACCCTAAGATAATTATTCAAATTAAAAATAAATTAAATTTCTAAACATTTAATTAAAATTTTCTAAGCTTATTTCCTAAGCTCAGGACACTGATTTCCTATCATGTCCAAAAACTCAAGACTGAGTCACAAATATAATTTTTCATTTTCAGAAGGAAGTCAACAATATTTGGCATAATTATACGGTAAACTTCTGGAGAAGATGACGCAGCTCCTCGTTCTGGCGTCGCAGGAAGACAACCTCCGAGTCTAGCTGAACCCGCGTCTTGAGCACCTCCACGTAGTGATTCAGGCCATGCTCCAGGGTCTTCCACAGCTTGCACTTGGCAGGCGGAAAACAGGCGGCAAACTGACGCCAAAAGTCACGGATCTCCGCGTCCGCGATCTGGATGAGATTCACGGCGTTCATGCTGCTCCCCGGTTCGTGCTCGTACATCTGCTTGTGCATCTTGGAGGTGAACAGGTTCATGGCGTGCAGGCAGAGGGCGGGCTCCATGACCAGATAGTGGTTCTGGCACTTCTTGGCCGCCTCCTCGCGCTTGTTCAGGATTTGCTCCGGCACCGAACTCTTGCGGTCTTGTGCCGAGGGGTTGAGCAGCCGGTTGGGCTTCAGGTCCTTCATGAACACCTCGGCACACTTGCGCGGACTCAGGCCCTGTGGCTGGCAGTTGGGACAGTAGGTGTAGGGCATAAAGACCTTGGTCAGCTCCTTGACATCCCGCAGATGGCGGATGCGCAGGGCGGCAAAGATGTTGTCAATCCGCACCAGGCACTTGTCCTCCTCGGAGTACGGCTCCAGGATTTTCAGCAGTCGCTCCTCGATGAGGAAGCCGCCGCGATCGGACAGCTTGCGGATGAGGTTGCGCATCAGGCGCAGGGACTCCGGGGGCAGATCCTTGATATCCGGACGTCGCTTGCCGGCGGCTCCCTTTCCGGACACCACCCGATTCTTGGGCACCCGCCCGATCCGCATGTCGAACTTCTCCAGGATATTGTTGCGCTTCTTTTTGGCCTTGTTGATGTTCGGTATGGGTGGCACGGGGCAGGTCCAGGGCAGGAACAGCTGCTGCTCGTGGATGATGCGATCGATGTGGTAGACGCGCTCCACCAGCACATTCAGCTCCATGTAGTTGATCTCCCAGATGCGATCGAACTTCTCGCGGTTGTTGAGCCGCGCCTGCAGGGCCTTCGACTCCATGTCATTGATGTTGGCGTGCAGCTTGTAGATGTCCGTGGAGAGCCGACTTATGTTCCGCTGGCCGCTCTCGTAGAGGTTCTTCAGCGCCTGCCGCGTCCTGGCAATGGACTCGTGGAGACGGGCCACCCGCCGCTTCTGCTGATTGTTGATCACCACGTTCTCCTCATTGCGCTTCTGCAGCACCTGGTAGTTGTAGTCCAGCTTCTCGGAGTTCATCAGGGCATAGTCTCGCGTCCTCCTCAGTTCCAGTTCCAGCCGCTCGCACTCCTTCTCCAGCCGGATCCGGGTGCTCTTGGTCAGCTCCTCCTGCGACTCGTTGATCTGCTGCGTCTGGGCGGCATAGAACTGCTCCCGGGCCCGCACCAGGTTGGCCTTCTCCTCGAAATTCGCGTTCATGGCATCGAAGAAGGTGCGCCACTTCTCTACGGCGCCGGCGGCAAAGATCTCGCGCTCCTGCTCGATGGTGTTGGCCAGCATCTGGAGGTGCTGCTTGTAGGCCTCCTTCAGGGTCTCCACCTGATGGTCCACTCGCTCCACCAGGCAGCACAGATCCTGTGCCTGCGCCTGCCGATCGAACTCGTACTTGGCATTCATCCGGTCCACCTCCTTCTGGCAGGCCGCAATCATCTCGTCCTTGCGGGCCATGATCTCGGCAATGCGTGCCTTCTGCTCCTCGATCTGGTCCCACAGGATCATTGGCTCCTTGATCTCATCCAGCTCCGTCCAGCGCGACTTGATGTCCGAGAAGCGGGCCATCGTCTCGATGGTCTCACGCTGCAGCTTGCTCTGCATCTGGCCCCGCTGCGACGCCTCAAACATCCGGCGGTTGAGCTCGCGCCGCTCGTTGGCCACCCGGACATTGGTCACCAGCTCGTTGCCGAAGCGCACCAGCTCGTCCAGCCGCTCGCCGGACAGCTCCAGCTGCTGGTCAATGGGCGACTTCTGGGCCTTGCAGCGCTCCGCCACGCCCTTGGGTGCATCGCGGAACTGCTGGCGCACTCGATTGAGGATGTCCAGCCGACGCTCGTCCAGCTTCCGCACCGGCTTGTCACAGTGCTCGTTAAAGATCAGGCCTTCAACGCGCTCGTTGAAGGACTCCCAGCTCTCCACTGGTCCCAGCGGTTCCTCCGGGACTTCAACCTCCTCCTCCTCGCCACTGTCGTCGCTTAGGAGCATGCCATCAGGATGCTCCTCCAGGTCGTCCTCGTTGTCGTCCATGGTTGAGCGTGAATATAATGTAGAAATATAAGGGCAAGATCTGGTTGGAATGTACCAGGCGCTACGATGGTTTACTGTGGAGTGCAGTTATTTTGTTTGGCACTTGACGCTGGTTGTTTGATCGAAGGATCCCAGGTTGCCTGGGTTACCTATAGAGAAAGCAACAGTACCCGGAAAATTGGTTTATTTACCTTATAACGGTCGATTTCTACCTAACAGCACAATTTGGTGCTTTACAGAAATAAACGATAGATAATTAGAGGTGGAGAACTATCGGTGGGACTAACGACACGATCGATGGTTTGAAAAAAACAATCGCTCGCTATCGATAGCTCTCCACCTCTATAGCTAACAGCACAGGTAACAGCACTATGTTATTCTTTCACGTTAACTTAAATTTTAAATGGGTAGAAAATAGAGGTGGAAAAACGAAATGTTTGGGAACATCGATGTTTTTGTCACATCACTGAGGGGAAAAAATCTGTCTTTTTTTTTAAGAACATTTTTTTTCTGCTTTCTTGAAAACATCGATGTTTCATCGATGTTTTTATGGAAGCATCGAAAATCTTCGATGCTTTTTTCCATCAATGTTTTTTATTTAAACATCGAAAAACATCAATATTTATCCACCTCTAGTAGAAAACCAGTTAAGTTTGCTTTAGGATAAGTTTATTTGGTGATTATCTTTTCCGATAGCTATCAGGCATTTGACAGTGAGGTCCTAACAGATCTGTTTTAATAATATTTATACCAAAATTCATTCAAAATTTAATAAATGTTTAAAAAGGCTCCTCATCATTTTCGAATGGACAGGAATGGTAGGAGATCGCTCAACTTGGGAATGTACATATCGGGAACCTGCTCAAACCGCTGCGAAGCCTGAGCTGCAATGGCATCCTCGTAAGTGTCGACTCCAGTGCCCACCAGGAGAGTTTGAAAGCCGCAATTATAGCCAAACTGGATGTCCGTGTTTAACCTATAAAAATACCTTACTCATATAATAACATATCTTCTCCCTAAGCTCCAGTAAAAACTTACGTATCTCCTATCATCAAAGTTCGCTCTGGCAGTACGATTCCCAGATTTATCAGATCGCCGCAAATGTAGGGATTGGGTTTTCCACAGGTAAAGGGATTTCTTTGGGTGGCAGCCTGTACAGCAGCCACCATAAATCCAGCTCCAGGAATCGAGCGTCCAGGAGCAGCCACCGGAACAGACATATCTTGATTGGTGGCCACGAACATGACCTGCGGATCCTTCAGGTAGCAAGTGGCCATAGCTAGTTTCATGGAATTAAAGTCCTCGTCCATGCCGACGACCACTGCGCGCACATCTGGATCCAATGGGATGTCCTCATCCTTCTTAACCGATGAAGGATCCAAAGGCAGGGTCTCGATACCCACCTGATTCAGTTCGTCGACAATGCCCTGTCCCCCAATCACATATACCTTCTTTTTGAACCTATTATCGAGCATAAGTCTAGCCAAAGCCCGGTTAGAGGAAAGGACCTCATATTCAGCCACTAAGCAGCCCATTAGCTGGGCCTTTCGGCACAGTTCCAGCGCTGTAAGTACCGAGTTATTGGAGCAAATATAAGCATCCTTTCCAAAGGCACGAAAGGCATTAAATGTATTGGTAGCTCCTTCGATGGGTTCATCGTGACGCCAAAAGACTCCGTCGCAACCGAAGATGATAGTGTCGATGTTCTCCAGCCACTGGAACACACTGTTCTCGGTCAGGTCCAGCACTTGGCAGCCTCCTCGCTTTAAGTTTCGGTTCAGAGCCAGATTCATGTTGGATTCGATGTGAAATATAAGCCAGAAGTGATTGAAAATTATCACAAAGAATGATTAGTTGGGCATGGCAGTCTGCAATTAAATTTATTTGAAACTAATTGAGTTTCAATGTTTTTGGGATTGCATTTTGCACCTTGAACAGGAGTCCCAAAATGGCAAAATGGCACAAAACCACCGAACTGTGTCCATGGGCTCGGAACTCGGATTAGTTTCCAGCAGTTTCGGCTGTGGCCTGTCCGAATCAATTGAAACTTTGGCCGGGTGCTGTCTGGGACAACTCAGAGATTGGAGGCGAGGCGGCGCCAAGGGAGTCCTCCCTAAGAGCGCGTGGCAATGTCATCGGCGACGCATTTAATTCACTAAACTTTGCACATTTGTTATTTGGCCAAAACGCCAGCGGAGGGCCAGGAAAAGGACCAAGTTGCGGTTGGGTGGCGTGGCAAACGTCGCGGACAACTTTTAATTGTGCGCATTGAGTGAAGGTCAAGTCAAGCGGCGAATACCGGGCGAGTTTTCCGCTTTCTGGGGCTGGGACCCCACGCTCAGTGCCTTCAGCCAGAGTTTCCCCTTACTCTTTCCTGGCTTAACCTCCCTGGGGAGCCACTTCTCTCGTTTGGGGACGAATTTTCGCCCTGTCATCCTTGGAACAGACATAAAAAATTATTAAATTAAAGTTTATTCAGAACTTTACAAACTTATTAAGAAAATATATTTCATACCAGATTAACAGATAAAAGGGAAGTTTAAATCCCTGAGTAAACCCCTTAAGTTACTTATTATAATTTATAATTTTTATATTTAATATATATTATTTCCAGTGCATTTCCTCCCCGGGATGTCAGCTGGCTTGGGCCCGTTGCGCCAATTAAAATGGCATTCAGCTTTATTGTTGACAACGCCATGTCGCCTTCGAGGAGCGGCCCCAAGTCCGACACTTGGTACCACTGGAATAGCTGAATCCCGAAGCTAAGGCCAGAAAACCAGGACCAGATTCAGCCGCACCTTGACATAAATTCATTAAATCTCCCTTCCCAGCGGCTATTCTGCCAGTTGAACGGATTTCTCGAGCTCTATAACGGCCCACCACCGTGTTGGAATGGCCGCCGGTCAAGTGGGTCCTCCTCTTGCCTCTTTGCTCCGCCGGATTCGCGGACTTTAAAAAAGCAACGCAAATTGGCAAAACGAGCTGAATTTGTAGCGGAGTTGCCTGCGGGAGGGAAAATCAAAAGCTAACGAGGGAGTTTTCGGCGCTTTTCCACCCGACCAACGAACAATGCGATTTCCGCTCGAAAATGAGGAAGTTTTTCATATGTAGGTAAATATTTTGTGGAATATGGTTAAATTATTTAATATGTTTCATCAAAAATATACTCGTATATATGGATTTTTAAAAGGGAAAATATTAAAAGAATTTATGGAATATTTATAAGAATATTATTAATTTAATTATTATTATTATTAGCTTTTTTGGTAATGTTTATTCTCATTTTTGATGGTTGAAAATATTTAAAATCATGCCACTCATTTCAAATTAATTAAAAGCTATTCCAATTATTTAAAATTAAAAAATAATTTAAAATCTTAAGAAATCTTTTAAGTAAAAATTCTTTAAATCATTTATAATCTTATTAAAATATATTAAAATCTTTTTAAATCTATTTAAAACAATTTTTAAGAGGAAATTAATTTACCTGAAATATTTAACACTTTTTTAATGTAAATATTATTTCTATACATTTAAAATTACATTTTTAACAGTCTTAATGCAATAATCACATGTATATATTTTTTTAAATAAACTTCTGTAAGTTCATATTTTTTATTACATTTCTTAACAATATTTAAGATAAGAAAACAATGTTTTAAAATATTTCTTTATTCAGTTCGATAACCACAAATACGTACATCTTAGGAAAGTGAGTGACATACACTTTTACTTGATTTCTAATAGTCTCACATATTTTTTCAGAACTCTTCTTTGTTAATTTAAATATCAAAACTTTAAGCTTATGTTACAACTATGATATTCCAGCGTTTTGTAAACCAATTTTTGGTTAATTACTATGCAAAATGCCTGGGAAAACGCCCTTCGAAACACAGACTGCTTGGGTCTGGGCCACAAATTGGTTTTCACAAAAATGTTTATGTTCTTCTGTGTTTACCTGGGCAAGAGTTTAGAACAGGTGGGTAAGTGGGCGAAGCCTAAAGAGTGTACTCAATTTGCTCGAGTGGAAATCGCTTGGGATTTTTCCATTTGCCTAGTCTCAATTTATTCGAGTATCAGGCTTAAATGTACATTGTACACTGATAGATGGATGGAATGCACTTTGCAGAGGGAAAACTCATTGGGGAACATCTACAAGCGAATTCCAATCGCCAGACATCGAGAGCAACAGTAACAAATGAAATTTTGAGCCCAAAGTTTGCCCAACTTTTCCTCGCTGACCCAAAAAATAAAAAAGAAAAGAAAAACGAACCGAGACCGAAGCCTGAAACTTTTTTATTAAGTTTACAAGGCCAAGTTAATTTCCCGAACCCTGGGGCCTCCGCCTGTTTTCCCTAATTAATACCTCGAGACGACTCGGTCAGCCCCCGGGTAAGACAAAAAAAAAAAATAAATAAAAACAAATCCACTTGATTTATATGCTAATCAAGGCGACCAAGAAACCACTAACACTTGAGGCCATCGACAGTTGCTTAAATCAAATTAAAGTGCGCTCTTCCGACTGCTAAAAATCCAGGAAGAGGCCTCCGATAAGAGACCTCTGACAGGACTCGCAGGAACAACTTTAAATTATACGCTATCGCCAAATAAATCATCCGGAGATAGCATCATCAGCTGGGTCACAAGGCGCAATTATTCGTTGACAATGGATTGCCCCTGCCTGCTGGCCCTGCCACTTCTATCTGCCTCTGGGGAATAGTCAATATTTGTGGGAGTTCAACTGTGTTTTACCCTATAAAATATAACATTAAATAATTCAATATTTTATTTAATTTATAGGAATATTATCATATGCTAATTACTTGAAATTAGAAAAGGTTATTTTTTTAAATTATTTTAAATTAATTTTATATAGATTCTTATAGATAATATAAAAGTCTATAGCTTTTTAAACTTATCTCAAAATGTATATCAAGACCTCAAGTACCTGTCTAACTTATCCATACACCCTCTATGAACCCTCGAACTCGATCCCAGTATAATCTCTCCTGAGTGGTGACTGATGGACAGGCTATTTGTTTCGAAAGCCTTCTTGTTGCATTTCACCAGCTTACCAATGCCTAAGCACAATTGAATCGTTTTGCTGTTTTACAAATAAGACACGAGCCTGACAAGAGGGAAATGAAAAACATGAGAAACATTCCGTTGCCAGGGAGATTTCCATAAATGCGACAGACAATTATGCGCTCGTGCCTTTCGAGTAGTTTAACAACTCTCAGCCAGGATGGAAATACCATGCAGTTTTTTTTTTTTTTTTTTGCAGCTTGCCATATGAAAGGCGGAAATACATGTCTGATGCAGGGCAAAGATACAGCAGATCCTTCAGCATGTCCTTCATTTTTTTTTCTGTGCCTTCGTAAATTGTGACAAGTGCAGAGGCAGCTTAAAAATGTTGAAGAGTTCGTTGATGAAGACAGTTTATAGGGCAGATATGATTCAATTAAGATTTTAATAATTAAAAACCTTAAACCTTGTGAATTAAAATTAATTTTTTTGAATGCACTTTTAAATTTCTTAACTTGCAGTTGTCCACTCACTTACGAAACCCAAACTGAATTGCAGTCTGCTCACCAAAATGTAAATGCCAAGCTGGTTGGCTTAATGTTCCCTTGCCGACATCGACCATGGCCCTGGCTCACACTGCGTATGAGCAATGCCACAGCCGAAGCCGAAGCCTTGGGGGGCGGCAATAAAGGACATTCGTCCGGTCGACGGCGGTGGCGGCTCTGGTTTCAGTGTGCGTACATTAAACCAAATTACAACACATTATAATTTGTGTCAAAAGTGTCCCCGAAAATTCATTTGAGAGATCCAAGATTTGACAGTCGGGCAAACATGAAAATGTACTAGAGGGGAGAGATAGCTCGAGGCCAAAGCATTTGGCAGTTGAATAAATAAGCATTTCGCCTTTCAGCAGGACGAGACGAGATTGTGGGAACCATCGACAAGGCTATCAAATGTGCAGGATTCTGTGTTTGTCCAGAGCTCAGATTTTGTGTCCCAGTAAGCAAAATTAAATGCCATTTAGCAGGAATGCTGGAAAACAAAACAAACATGGTTTTTGATTTTATGTATTAATTATCTGTGTTTTGCTTGGGGGAAATCGAAATTAAATTGTATTTTATGAACTTAATGTGGTTGTGGGATTTATCAAGAAATTATACTTAAGTTTATGATTTAATGGATTTAAGTCTTATTTCGATTCAACCTTAATTAAAAGGGATATTCTGTGGTTTCCTTTAACTCCTTTTCTCTGCTGTTTTGTTAGAAAAATCCTAAAGACTCACAAGCCAACTCTTGTGGCATTTACTATTCCAATTACCAACGTCAATATGTGGGTCTGTCACAACCCATTGGCTTGCCACAAAAAACGTAAAGAAAAAAAACTCGGGGCTGGCAAGCTTGCTGAATTGATGCCTCCTAATTGCTCTTCGGTTTTTGTGTGCCAGAATCCTGGCACATGAACACACACACATGCACGCCATATTTGCGTGGAAAAGTTCGACAGAAAATCCCAGCCAGGTTTGGGTTAAATATTTCCGCATGTCATCGATTCACAGCTCGGCGCTCAAAATAAATAGTGGGACATATTTCAGGCATAATTAAGGCTGCGGCGCCCGCAACACGCGACGTCAATCATTGTAATTTATAACGCAAGCGAAAGCGTAACCAAAACTTAAGCCATTATTTCCGTTTTTATGGAATGAAGGCCGACGGCCGCCGGCCGGCTGTCCGTTTGTTTTTCCACTCATTTTTCACCATTTTCCTCCCTTTTCCAATGTTTGCACTTACTTTGGCAGCCGGCCTTTGTGTTCGTTTGTGTTTATTTTTATTTTTGCTTTTATTTCCTTGATGTTGTTGTTGCTTTTCTTGCACATTTGCATTTCTTGTCCCGCTGACCGCTGACCCCCAACTACGATCCTGATTCCGGTTCACACGAACCCCCGGCGCAAAACGCTGGCCATTTCATAAATCATTTTGCACACACATGTGTGATGGGGACACTCAAACAAATGTACTGGGAAAAATTAAATATTCAATATTGTAATTTAGAAAAATCCTAGTTAAGTAGTTAAATAGTTGATTAATGTTAATAAACTAATTTTTATTCATTAAAATTATAAATCATGTGCTTTTTAGCAGTTCAAATACTTTAAAAAATTTACCTCTGGTTACGAATCACACCTGAATTAGTCTACTTAATTTTGTTTTAATTTTGTCATACATTCATTATGATGTAATTTTTTAATTTATCTAATTAAATTAGAGTTAACTCAATATTTTTATTTATTTTTTTGACTTCAATAAATATTTTTGAATTACCCATAAATGCTTTATAAAATTCCACACTTTACCTTGCTTCATTTGTTAGTGTTACCTTTTTTTCTTTGTGCATTTTGCGTGGGAGGGACTGCCGCGAATTGATTTACATGCCCACAAAATGCTTCTCTTTCAGCTTTTGGCCCAAAAACTTATACGAACTCACGTTCATTACCCATGAGGGGCCATATTAATTGTACATTGAATATGCAACAGACAGAAAATGGAGCCTTTTCAAACAAACCAATTATGCATTAATGGCCACAAGCTGATAAAAATCAATAGGCCCAGAAAAGTAGGCTGCATAAAATGTTGCTTAAATATACGATATTAAAATGGCAACATTTAATATTAGCATTTAAAATTGTGTAGTTGAAATTCCGCAGTTTATGTCTGGTGTAATTTATACTTTTAAATATGTAAGGGGAATTTTTGATTAAATGGATAACAATTTGGGCCAAATATTAATAATAATATTATACAAATGCTCGAATTACATAGGTTTATAGTGAAATTTAAGATACTATTGTCACTTAAATCAATAGATGAAATATTTATAAATTAAATAAAAGTGTATGGTAATTTTTAACCTTTAAAACTAAGGCTTCTGGAGACATTTTAATTTTAATACAAATTTTGTATGAAATTAATTTACTCACAATTTAAGGTATCCTCCCGTTGAGTTTCTGCCGAAGAAATACTAGCAGAATTCGCCGGAAACCACGGTCATAAATGCTTAGCCCTTGGCAACACAACTCAAGTCAAGTGGCATGAGTCCACGCCCACTTGGACTTTCACTTCCACTTTCGCTCCCAGCTCTCTGCAAAGGCTTTCTAATCAGCGGCACTTGGTGACCCAATTTTCGGAGCCCCATGACATAACCGAATAGAGGAGGCCAAGCCAGGCCATAGATGACAATTTAATAAAGCAAATTGAGCGGCTTGTGGCGAAAGTTTCTTTGCTGTTTCTATTTCTATTTGGATTAATCCATTCCACATCCGCATCGGCATCCGCATCCGCCTCAGTTTTGCTCCTTCAGCCTCGTTAATCAATTAAGTTTTCGCTTTTATACGATTGCTTCAATATATACTCGGAACACTTATGTATGTTGCCACTTAAGCTGTTATGTATTGATTCAATTCCATATACTTATAAACGATTCCCCGCCACGCGCAAATATAATTAATGATCAAGTGTCAACGGAACACAAAAAACTTTAGTCATCTCGAATGCATTATGTAAGTCGTCGACATATTGAATTTCATTTAGCACGCGTGGCCATTCTCTTGGCTATCTCCGAGCACTCTGTGACCCCGGCCAGTTTTGGCCAAGTCCAGATAAAGTTGTCGTCGTCGTAGACCAACCTAACGTTTATTCGCTGGCATTTTGTTTGTTTATCCTTGAAGTCATCTTAGCCGTCTGCCCATTTTTCCACTGGTGTAGTTAAAGTTTACCAGGAAATTGGTGTGCTAAAAATAGATATTTCGAGTTCATTAATCAAGTTAATGCTTGAATGAAAATTTTCTTAAATTTTATGCTTACAGAAGAGGTCAAAATATTAAGGTTGCTCTTAGGTCTAGTCTAGTAGTATAAATCTAGTATTTTTTTTAATAAACAAATTATTTATTAAAAAATTATTAAAAGGGCAAAAAATATTAAATTATTCTGTATACAAACTTTAGTCTGGAACAAACTCCAAGGTGGACCCCCAGAGCTCCGTCGGCCAAAGGAGATCTGAGGCGGCAACACAATCCGGCTCGAAGGACCATAAAATGTAGTATTTGGAGTCTTGAACGTGGGAGAGGCGTCTCCCTCTTAAAGGACCCAAAGAAAATGAAAACTCGTGGTTCTTTTATTCTGTGTTTCAGGATTTTTGCAGTGAAAAGTGTCAGTGAAGAAGTAAAAAGTAGATAACAAGACAAGGGAGTGGAACAATACAATGTCTGCCGAAAGTTGGCGTTTACAGTACCGTTTCCGAAATTGTGTAAATCATATTTGGCAATTATTTAATGTAATACATTTGATAAGTATTATATTCTTTAAGTAACTCTTTCACTTCTTACAACATATTCTTCAAATTTGTTAAAAATTATTCCCTATAATAAATATGTTTTATTAACTCTTATTTCTACCACAGCTTTAATCTTAGCAGTCTTTGTGCTCCATAAATTCCGAAGAGCAGTCGACGCCCCTGCAGCTTCAACGCATTATAAATATTTACGAGTCGCCAGCCAGCTCGAGAGTTCGAGAGAGCATTCCACAGAGGATACGCACATCCTGCCCGGCTCGATGGGATGTGTGTGTGTGTGTTTGCCAATCCCATGGCCAAATGGCCAGTGTCCAATCCCGCAGGACACACGCCATCAGCTCCTTTGCCAATCGTTTTTTCTCCCCGGGACCCAGTGCACCCAGGGTATAGAGGCATATTAATGATGTCTTTATAGCGGCCACATGGGCGTTGCGAAGTTCCGCCATGAAACTAACTGACTTAGCCCACACAATTTACGAGCGCAGTGCATCCATCTGGTAATTAAAAAATAGAAAACACTTTAAATGCTGATTTATGGATGGGCTGCAAAGGCAACAAAGTGGCATTTAGTGCGGCTTCTAACGGGACACTTTTAGAAGCTATTATGTAACATTTTTCTAAACATTTTCATCATTTAAGAGTGGGAAAACTTGACTCTTCAATTTTTAAATAGAACAAATAATTTCTTTATAACCGTATCCTAGAATATATTCCCTTAAATTTAAAAAGGGGTTTCAAACTCCTAGAAAATTAATCAACAAAAATTGCCAAGCCTTTCTGTATAAGTTTTAATTATTTAGAATTATAAGGAGTACGATCAGCTCAGCCTCATTTTAAATTTTAAAAGCCACTCTGTAGCCATTTTGTTTAATGTTCGCTCCTAATGTTCCCGTTCACATATGCATTACTTATTTGCTGCCAATCTGTCAACTGTTTTACGGCTGACTTCCTCGACAACGTGCTCTGTTTAAAGAGGACCTGCAGGAGAAATACGAGGAACACGTGCTAAACCCCCAATGAACCCTACTCCCACCATAGGCACAAGTATTTCAAGGGGACTGCAACTTCCGGAGAGGAGGAGGAAACTTCGTTGAGCCCCTACTGGCTCCCAATGCACATGACACTCCGGCTAATTGAGCCATAAATAAGAGACAGGCTTTATTTCGCTTTTTATATGTTGGTCAGGGGGTTCACAAAGGTATCCTCCGGCTGGGCCTCCGCGATGAGGTTCCGAATGAAAGCCTCCTCCATGGCCTGCTGGGGGCACTCCTGCTGGGTATCTTCGGTTGGCTGCTCATTCGGCACGATCTGGAACAAATCTATCATGCGTTGGCGATGTGGTTGCACTCTGGCTATCATCTCCTGGAAATGGACACTCAATGCAGGAGGAAGACTCTTCGACATGTGAGCGATCAGGTTGTCCAGGATGAGCAGCATGTCGCCACTGTTGGGGCGACCCAACTCCCCGGTGACATACAGTATAGTTTGGAGAGCCTGGACCAGATCTCGGGTGGAAGACGTCTTTAGCTTCAGGTTCTTGTTCTTCTCAGCAAACTGAAGATCCGCCTCCGCCTGGCGGCAACACTTGCCGTAGGCCTCGAGAGCGGTATTAATGTTAGCCTCCTTTTCCTCCATCTCCTTGCGGTACTGCGCCAGGTGCTCGTGAAGAACAGTCATCGGTGCCACAACGTCGGCATTCACGCGGTGCAGGGTTATCATGTTGGACGCCAGGCAACGTTGGAGTTTGTCTCGCTGGGACGAGGTCTTGGAATCGCGGCGATGGGAACTGCCGGCAGAGGAGTCCTTGCCGCCCTCAAACTCCTCGTTCTTCTCAGCAATCTCCTGCACTGCCTTCTTCTTGATGGCCATTAGTTTCCTCACCTGCACTATGGACTCCAGAAGCTTACTGCTGTAATCACCTTGGACAATCGACTGATTCCTGAAGATCTCCCTATTGGAATCGATGGCTCTCATAACGTTGAAAAGCGGCAGGCCCACGAAGGGCTCTTCCGTTTTGATGCGAAAATCGGGAAGACAAAATACCGACGCCTTGGCATTGAGAACAAAGCGGACCAAGTAAGTGCTATCCTCCGGCACGAAGCCAAGGACCATGCCATCCATGATGCCCATGTGATCGCGTCCCTGCAGATGACAGCTGACCCTGGCACCGGCGGCCAGCGGCATGGGAACACGCTTGTATATCTGCTCCAAGAAAGGACGATCCTCCCGGCTGACCACCTGAGACTGCTGCAACTGGCGCACACAGCGACGCGAGCGCTCCAGCTCCTGGAGCTCCACTTCGATGAAGGCCGCGGAAAAGCGCCGGGCCTTGCCCAACAAACGGCGGAGCAGCTGCCAGGAGCGACGGGGCAAGAGGCGGGTATTCAGCTTCGGACAGTACTCGGTCATGAAGCTGTTCATGTCGTAGGCTCCGCACAGGATGGCCGTGTCCACAAAGGATTCGCCGAACTCGTGCCAGATCCAGCGGTGCGATGAGTCCACCTTGAGGAAGTTGGTCACCCTAAAGGGTAAAGATATATACAGTATTTATTGTAAATAAATAAGGGACAACAAACCTCTTGGCAACTGGTAGGGTGCTAGACACCTCCAGGTCGGTCACCTCATTCTTATCGGCCTCTTTCTGCATCTCCTCGTCTTCTGCCAGGTCCTTCAAGGAGCTCTTGCTGAACTGCGGACGCTTCACGAACAACTCGTCATCAATGGGGCAGGTCACCAGCTTTTTCGGCAGCTTAAAGCGGCGATTACGCATCTCAGTCAACCTGCGAGTGCTGCACAATCCAACATCCGCCAGTGGCGGAGGAGTTGAGCTCAGGAGAAGCTCAGCAGTTGAATTCTTACTAGTTGTCGGTTGATCTGCCATTTTGCAATTGATCAGAGACTGAAAAATGTTCAGTGAAAATTAAATAGTTCGATTTCCTTGGCAGCTTTCGTTGAAGTGACTTTTTCTTCACTTGACGTATGGTTTCTAATTATTTCTATATTTAATAGGGTGTAACACTATCGATAATAATATCGATAGCGGAATAACCTTTTAATGTGACCAGATTTCTTAAAATATATTAAATTTAAATGGTTTCTTTATATAAAATTAGTAAAGCAAATCCGAGGCTGTTGAAACTAATTATGAAATCACTGAAATTACAGAGCTCTCCCCTTCTGCTCCTTTTAAAATATTACTTATATATAAATAAAAACATAAAAAGCAGAACAAACTCAACTTTTACACAACAATTATGCTTAGATAAAGTAAATAAAACAAAATATTACATGAAAAGCTCGTCAAACAAGAAAATATGTTATTCAACATTAAGTAAAATAATAAATTCCCACAGAAATATTGCTCGTTACATGACACGTTGTCTGCATTTAAATCCTTTTTCCTTGATATTTATTTATTAAAAAATCTGTCAAAAGAAGAGATGTAAATGTAAACAAATTGCCTGTTGCTTCTGCCCTCTCTTGTTAAATATTTTTAAAAATCATTCAAAGAGGTGTTTTAAAGTTATGCAAAAACATCACCTGAAATCGAAGCTGAAACCCAATTGGATTATTTGTTGTTTTGCAATGAAAACCTTTGTGCATTTTATTGGCTATTTTCCGTTTGGCAAGGCAAACATTGCTTTTCATGTTTTATTTACTGGTTTTTGCTCTGTGTTATTGCCACATGCTGGCTATGTTGATTTTCCCAATGAAATCTGTTGAATTTTTAATTTGGAAAACTTTTGTTTGATTTTCGCTTCTGGTGTGAATGGCATGAGATGGCAATTGGCAGGAAAACTCAATTTGGAAATTGGGTGAAAAAAATAGTAAACAGCTAAAGTTTAGCCGGACCGGAAACCTCATGGCACTGGTCGGTCATTGGGGCGCGTAATTAATAAAGTTTGCATACGGCACACGGATCTTGTTTCCTTGGCCAAAACGACTGTTCTGGCAACAAATTCCGACTTGCGTAAGTGCCGCAGCAGTAATAGGCGCACTCTTAGCCTAATTTCTGTCTGATGTGGTAAGTACAACTTATTTCGAGAAACACACTGCAAGAAATTATGAATAAATATTTTTAAAATAATTTTTTATTTCCTTTTCGAGCAAGACTTCTTTAAATTAAAATGGAGTTACCATAATACTTTTGGTATTTTTGTAAAAAGAAGAATAGGGCACACTATAATGATAACTGAAAAGGGACGCTTAAGATCCCGCTAAAACTGAAAAGAAATGTTGAAATAAAGCTAAACTATTACATATATACATATCTAGAAATATATAAGCCAAGAACATTTTATGTATTTATTATATAAAAAATTAGGACTCTTTAGATATTCATTAAAACCTTAACATCTTTAAAATCTTTTTCAAAACATTTTATTTTATAAACATCCTAACGTGATTTTGATTGACCAAAATAAACCAAAATTAATATAATCTTATTCTATTTATTTGTTCAAAGCCCTATATTAAATAAGTGTTTTTAAGAGTCCTGAAACATTTTGAAGTGTATCCAAACCACCGACACGTGTTGCGGCTGCTTTCCGGGAAAAAGGAAATTGGATATCCAGACCTAAAGAACTTTAAGACCTGAACTTTCCTTTCGCCATCAGTATATCGATTGCCCCCTCGTCTCACCTCATTTAATTTGCTGTTCACACCGAGCAACACGATGAAGAGATACCCATTTTAATTTGCATTCCTTTTTGCTGCGAGAAAGGGAGTAGTGAGAACAGCAGGATGTCCTAATGCAGGACACCTGCAGGTGATTCTCATTTAATCAGCAGACAGACGACAGGTGGAAATACTTGGAGCAAAAGGACAACAAGCAACATGCGCTTAAAATTAAAAAACCAACCAGACAAATGACACACACACACACGCACACACTGTTGCCAGGATCACAAAACACAACATTGACATTGAACTAATGAAAGCTGCAGGCGACGCAGCAGCCCCCGCCCCCCTTTGTTGTTGCCGCCCCCAAGAGATTTTAGCCAGCGGAATGGGCCATGATATGTCGTGCCAACGGGTTATTCATGTGCACGTTTGTATATATATTCTTGGGCGGATATTTGTGTTTATACTATATACAAGCGACTGCTGGCTTTCTGGTTTGACTCCGCTCCCAGCCTGCGGGACACTTTTGCACTTGCCCAAAAAAAAAAAAAACCTTGCTTTTGTTCGGGCTTAAATGTTTGACTATGCCCGACGGCTTGTGCAGGAGAAAAACCTGGCTAATGCAATGAACCCAGAAAAAGAGAGTTCAAAGAGGCCAGTTTCACGTTCTTTAAATTTTAAAAAATATATATGTTTAAAGGTAATTAAAAAATGGTCTTGCTAAATAAATATTAGGCGTTTTTCCTGCTGAATTTACTTAATATTTAAGCACAACATTTAACTTTTAAACATAATAATAATACCTTCTAAAAATCGCATAACATTTCAAGCGCAACTATCATTTTTATTAATCACAAAATTAACTTTTCTCTATATTTTGCATATAATTTAATAAATGCATTTAATTTTAATCCAGTTTCTTATTGTTATAAATATTTCGAGCGCAACTTTTACTAAGCATAAAAAGCATGTTTCTCTCTATTTTTATTATATTAAATAAATCCGATTAATTTTAGCCCTGCTCCTTTAATTGTTTAAAATAATTTTATAATAATAATAAACTTTATCTTCCGTGTATATGTGTGGTATATCTCACACAGCACGCGGTCTCAAGGGCTCCTAAAGGAGCCTGTCGAACTTAAAGTCTTGCTCTGACAGCTCCTTGGGTTCTTTCCTCTCTCTCATCTACAAAGAGTGTATCTTTGCTCCACCCTATCCTTATACTTATGGCTTTGGCTGTGCATTTACAGTTTATGACAGTTTGCGGACATTAAATTTTTTGTGAAGCAGTTTGTATCGCAAGCTTCCAGCTTCTGGCAGCCCCACATGGGGCGATCTCAGGCTTATCGCCACACGCCACTTTCATGGCCGAAACATATTAATTGATTCGAAATTGTGGCAACTGGCCAAGTGGCATTTTAAACCGGGGAATATGGGAATAACAAAGCCCCGTTGGGAGTCGTCTTTCGAAAGTCATTGACTTCTTTGGCAAGTCACGTATCAGCAAAAATAAAAATAAGGCAGACTGGCAAAAAGGAAACAGGACTTTATATATAGTACATGTATATATATTACTCACACATTTGTCGCATTAATTGAAAGCGCGAAAGTGACAGGCGAAAACTTTTTGCTGAGCCAAACAAATTGCTTTGGTCGGGACAAATTTTTGCCTTTTTATTCGTTGCTTTTATCAAAACTCATTTGACAAGAAAGGCGCTGGCTCTCTCGACCGTTATCATAAGGCCATCATGAAAAAAAAAAATGTAAAAAAGGGTCCGAGTGTACCCTTGAATAATAATTATAAATATATGTGCGACTGCAACCCACATCAAAGCGAACCTGTGGGGAAATCCTCGTGGACGAGCGAACAACCGCAATAAAAACCCCAAAAATTGGGTAAATAAAAAACAAAATAAATACACTCGCCATTGACGTGTAAAATATCACCTTTGAGGATTTAGTTAGCCTTCGAACATGTCAGAGTTTGAAATTTGGATTTTCATGGAATTAAAACCATCTGGCAACGAGTTTTATAATTTAATATTTCAGATAATATTCCATCAATGCTTTTAAAGCAGCAATATCTAAGGTTCCCAATCAATCCTTTTCCTGAGAAAGCTTTAATTTATATTTCATTTATTTCATTGAATTCCCAACACCCCAATTTGGTTCTTAAACCGCAAAGGTCAAGTTTATATTTGACGAAATGAAATCCAACTGCCAACAATATTATTTTTCCGTTAAACCAATAAGACTGAGAATTCCCAATAAATTACCTTTCCTTCTGTTGATATCGTTCACATTTTCTGCTTAAATAAAACTTAAACTGCAATTTTTCACAGAATCAGCTCCCAGCTGAGTGGCTCCTTTTTGATGACACAGTCAGAAAGTTTCCACAAAATGACAATCGTGCATCGAATTTCTTCGGCTTTTCGATTTCAATTACTATCGCTTTTATTTCAATTCATGTTCAATTTTTCTAGTTATTTTACAGCCATTGTCTGCGGCAAGGCGCCGTCTTTGACTCCTTGGATTCCTTGCCCTTTATTACCCCCGCTGCTGACATTGGCTTTTTATCGCAGTTTTCTTTCTGTTCGCCGTCCCGTAAAATGCTCGTGTGATTGCATTGTCTACGGTGTGCACTGGAGAAATAATATTTATACGAAAAATAACAACAATTTGATCACAAAGAGAAGATTTGAAATCTGTAAATATCAGGAGAGGTCCAAAAATATTTTTTTTAAATTAATTTAAATGGTGTCTAAAAGTGTGCCACTAAATATTTAAGTATTCAGTATTGCATACTTTTTGAAAGCTTTTATATTGAATTTAAACCTCTAACAAATTCGATAGCACACCTTTATACATCGAATTTAAAAAAAGTGTATAAATTAAATGGGGAAATTACAAACTTAACAGTCAGTATAATTTTTAAAGTGATTTTAAGTCACAGCATTTTATGTATGCCACCTGAAATTGTTCTTGTCATGAAATTAGATTAAATAGTGCCCAAAAGTATACTACAAAACCTCTAAAGAAAATTCTTAAAAATAAAATTGGGACCGAAAATATTTTATTGCATACTTTTGAACGAAATTTTAATTGATTTAAAATCCCTAGAAACTGTCCATATAAAAATGTTCCTTCCTACTTTTTTCTTGACGTGTGCCATCGAAATGGCTGATTCAATTGGCAAATCTATTTTGGCTGATTTCATCGGAGACAACGTGGCGGATGGGCTATGGTTGTACAATGCAGCAGCAAATCCTCTTATCAAATTGTCATCGTCATTAAATCGCAATTAGCCAACACCACAACGGGCAGTAGTAACAACAATCTGTCGAGGATTTCGGGCGCCTCAATTGCTGACGACAGCAACTGGAAAAACAACGTCAGAGAAGACTATGAGAGCGGAGAAACTTTTAAGCGGAAACACGCGCCTGGCCATCTCTGAACTTTGCTGTCCTGCCTTGTCCTGAGATGTCCCAAGATATCCTGGCCCTGGTCCCTCTCCGAGCCAAACACAAATTGACTTAAGCTCGGGCCCCTGTCCGCTTTCATTAGCCAAAAAAATAGAGAGGAGGTGGAGATGCTGGAGTCATTGACACCGCCGCCGCCGTTGTTTTTGTTTGAGTTTGTGCCTTCTGTTGCTAACTTTCATTGAGTGGAAAGCTGCTTAAATCAGCTTAGCTGACTCCGCCCGATCTTGGCCAGAGTCCCCGTCCTGTCCTGTCAACAAGATGCCAAGATGACGGATGATGGATAGCGGCCCCGCGTCTTGACCGCCTTCTTACTTTCTTTTTTGGGCCAAAAAGTGCAGATGCGGTAGCAAAATTAGTGGTAACTATAAGTGGCTCAAAATCGAAACTTTTTTGAGAGCTCTTTTAATTTTCTTCACTAATTTCTTAAGTGCACTTCATTGGGCAACACAAGTTACACTCATTCGTAGAATAGCTACTTAGTGTTTCTGTTCCTTTATATATTTTTAGCAAATTTAATGGTGCCACTTTTAAGGCTATTATTTTGACCGCATCTGTGGCTGGGCAGCGGCTACCGGATTTATGTCACGGAAGTTAAAAAAAGCTTTAGACTTGGTTGGCGACTACCAAAATGGATTTCACTTCCCCATTTGCATACTCAAGGGGCTCTCCATATCGCCCGGGCTAGTGGCTCGTGGCTCGTGGCTGTTAAGTGAGAGCTATTCTTGGCAGGAATCCTCTACCCTCGGCAGCAGCCTTAAAATCTTAAAGTCAATTTTACTTAAGTCTGAAAGTCTTGTGGGGAAATGTGAAAATGCACAAGGCGGGCAATAAGGCATTTGCCATGTTTTTCCATCCGACAAGAAAAGCGCAACAATCGTCGCCACACGCAGAACTTTATATATATATTGAGAGAGGAAAGTTGCTACAGCCATTGTGGGTGTATTTTCTGTGCTTGTGGGCTTCCTTGCGAAGCATTTCCGTTGAATTATAAACATTTATTTCGCATCGCATCGTAGCCTGCAGTGGCAGTTGCCCCAAAAGCCCAGCGTTTGCCTCAACCATTCCGGTTTCGATTGCGGAATGCGGTCACATAGGGATGTAAACGTGACGGGCGGAATATTGGCCAATCTCTTGGAACGTCCATCCAGCCATTCCCCGGCTGAGCCAATTAAACAGAGTGCTTATGCAGCTAAAACAAGAAAAATGTGCTGGAGAAACCACGAGCTGCTGTCAGCGATGCTGCATGACTGGTTATGTTTTTTAACTGAAGAATTTATGATATATGTTTTGAGAAAAATGCTGATGAGACAGCATATTGCCATGCTTCTTTTAAAAATAAATGTAATTTAAGAAATGGTAGGGGCAGCAATAACCAAACTATATCTAATATAAAATGTACAATAACTTATTATATTGGTAAAAAAAATTACTCTTTACTGTTGCCAAAAACTATAATCTCTTTAAAATATACATATTTTCTAAGGCATCAGCTCAATAATATAAAAATTGCATGGCAACGCTGCGTATACGTGATACATTCTTAACTCTCTTCTTAAACTTATTTTCGCTTGCTCCCGGTTTCCAAGAAAATCAGATTGCATGAAACTTATTCTTTTGCTGTAAACTTTAAGTAGTTTCTTTAGCCGAAGAGGAAAAATATATTTTTCGGAAAATAAAGTAACAAACTTCTTATTTGACTTAGCTTCTACCCGCGATAAATAAAGGCATAATAATAATAATATCTATATGGCCACCCTATTAACCGGCTTTGCATTATGTTCGCTAACTTTTAGCGGTTTTCCCGCTCATGGTACGCCTTACGTGTTTCGCTCTCAACTTTTCAACTACTTACGGATATAAAGTGTTTACCGCTCAGCCACACGCCAGCAAAAGAAAACTAGAACATTTTCACGCAAAGAACGTGACCATTTCCATGTCTACCGTTCCTTTAGTTTCTTGTTGTTCTTGTCGGTGGCTTACCGTTTAAGTTGGTATTATTCCAAACTCGGCAACAACAACAACGAATGGTTTCGAAACTTTTCTATACAAAAAAAGAAAACAGACTATTGCCATGTAGCAGGAGCCAAAACAATATGGCACTGGGAACAAATATTAACAAATTATTATAAAAATGTATTAAAATATAAATTCCAATTTTAGAAAATATTAAAAAATGTAATGTTTGTAAAAGTTTTAAAATGATTTTCATTACGTTGAACCAAAATGTTTTTAATAAAAACTGGTTCTTTGTCGCAAGGCCACACTTGAAACAGAGTGACCAAATGCTTAAAATAAACCAAACTGTTCAAATAAATTTGTCCTTATGAAATTTATAAATTTATAAAGACTTGAAGATATAGAATTGTTACATTAAACTTTGTTCTGTCTTTAATTATGACTTTTTAATAAAGTTTCTACCGATTACATGGTCACACTACTCCCACTACAATATTGAAAATATTAATAATGTCGATAAATCAAAAAAAAATGCACCTGCAAAATATTCAAATTAAAAAAATTATTACAATGATAAGTGATCTAAAATCAAGCACATTTTTTTCCAGTGCACCCAGACAAAAGTGGCCAGAGCCCTCGTCTGCAGTTGCCGCCAATTCTCTATTGTTGTATTTGTTGTTTTGGAGTTGTCCCAGCTGCACTTTGTAAATGTCAGGCCAGAAGGACTCGAGTGCGTGGGCGGATAATGGAGAAAAAGCGGGAAAAGCGGCGAAGCCAAAAAGGTTATGGTGGCGCCACATGACATTTGGCAATGCATGCGAACGCGTCCTGCGGCGACCCAAAGATTTCTCCTATTTGAATGGCCATAAATCATAAGCGGCAGACGAGCAGATAAAAGCAAGAGTTATGCATGCAGAGACGCCTTTGCCTTTGCGGTTATCTTATTGATTACCAAGCGCAAAGTTCAAATTAATGAGTGATAGGTGGCTGTTTACTTATAGGGGTTATTTTTCACTTAGGGAAACCCCACCTTTAACGAATGTATTTTAAAATAAGCATACCTTAAAGTTACCAAATATTAAATCGGATGTAAATAAGAAAATTCCCATGTGGCACACCTCTTTAAGATTTAACACCTCCCATAAAAACCACAACAGGAAAATTCGCTCTTACCCATAATTCTCCATTTATTGTCGCACCCACCTACAGCCCCTTTCGGTCTCTTTAAATTTGAACCCTAGGCCTTGGCAAACAATTCCTTGTTGCTCTTTATGTGACGCAATTTATCAGGCAAGGACCCAAAAAAAAAACGAAACCCCTCGGAACTATAAAAACACAAATCGTTTGTGTGGAATGCAAAAATAATTTGCAAATCAAAGATTGATGCAGAAAACCGGGCAACAACAAACCGGAGCGGAGCGAAGGACAAAACACATTCCAGACCATTTGAATTTACCACCCAGCAAAACCCGGCGAACATTGCGTATCCGCAGCGTTGTCCTTGTCGTCGTCGCCGTATTCGAGAGTTGATGACATGACCAACAAATCGTAAATTCGATAAAAGGAAATTAGAAGGAAAGGCATCCCAAGACAAGAAAAGGGAAGAAAACAGGCAGGGGGAAGGAAAGGAGTGAGTGTGCGAGATTTTCCATTTGTTTGTTTGTCTGCAAGGGGAATTTAATTCTGCTATGAATAAGAAATTTTCCACGCTGCAAAGCCATATGGAAATTGAAAACCGAATCAGTCTCATCGAGGATTTTGCAAATTACGTGGCGTGCAAAGCCATAAATTGATTATCTCAAGTATGGCTTTGAAATATGAATGCTTGCCTTCGATTAGGTTCAAGCACGTAGCCCCTCAAATTACTCAAGTTGCTTATCAGTGAATAATAAACGACAGTTTTATTGCTTTTATGGCGGAACTTTAAGTTTGTCAACATATGGTGAAAATTGTTAATGAAGCGTGGTCACATGAGTTTTGAATAGAGTGACCAGGAGATAATATAAATAAATCAATATTATTCAAATTGGTATTGAATATAATTTATAATATAATTTTATATAGCTTGGTCTAAATGGTCTGTATGGAATTTAATAATATATTATAAAGTAAATTAATAAAATTATAAATAAATTGATAATAAAAACACATTAAATCACTACAATTTTAATTAAATTCAATTAATATAACTTGGACACACTGGTCTTGATTAGAGTAAACAATTGACATTCATAATTAATTTAATTTATATATCTTGATCTTTCGAGTCTTCATTAGAGGTATCAGGTGATAAAAATAAAATTATTATTTGTACTGAATGCAATTTGTATGTCTGGTCATACTGCCCTTTATTTAACTGACCAGGTGATAATTGTCATAAATCCTACATCCCTTTGTCTTCCATTAAGTTCCATCACGTAGCCCTTAAATTACTCAACTTTTATCAGCAAATTATGAGAGGAGTCTAGACTTTGTCCTCCACTGACTGGCATTTTAATCAGGCGCCGTTATTATTCCAATTTACTTCTGATTTGCCAGAATCTTAATTGGCCAACGCCTTGACCATTAATTGAAATTTCTGAAATGTGAAAATTATCTGAAATTATAATCTGTGATCCCGGGAGGGGGGCAGTATGGAATTCCTTGCTGTCGATAGGCAATTAAAACTTTATTTATTGCAAAGCCAAAGAAAAACTGCAGCCAACAATTTCACAGTTGTCCAAAAGTCGTTGGGCAGCTGCAGGCTTTTCAACTTTGGCGGAAAAGAAAGGAATGGAAATATTCCTACCAACACGAGGGAGCCTCAAGTTAAAAGGAAACTGAAAAACAAACAAAGCGATGAGCAAAGCCTGATTTATTTCTTCCCCGCCCTCCATTGATGTTTTTAATACTTAGGTAAAACATTTTGCGGCCTGCTTATGGCGTAATCTTCCGGTGAAACTCAATTAGTGCGAAAACCACAGGATAAGGAAAAGATTAAAAGCCTAAGCAATCAAGGTGCAACTCTGAAAAGTGTGTCAATAAAATAAGTAAAAAAGGAAGTGAATGAGGGCTAATTAGGGGTTACATAAAAAATAATTTATGTTAAAGAAAGAGGATGGGACTTTCAACTTGTAAATAAAGCAAACTTGAGTGCCTTTTATTTAGAATTTACTAATTTCCTGATAGAACTATTTAAAGTTAAATTTTAATTGAGATACTAAAAAGGAGGAACGCTAATATAACAACATTGTTAGTAAAAACTTTATCCAAAACCCAATACCTATAAATACTTATCATTTCCATAATTTTAGTCACAGCATACCCCTAATAAAAAAAACTCCAAAGTAATTAAGACCAGATGATGTTGTAATCATAAAAGAATGAAAAACTATTCCATTAAACCGCCTAAAAAGATTGTGGGCCCAAAACAAAAACAAAAACTCAATTCGAAACGCCTTTCCATCTTCCAGGCCTTTTACATCGGCCCCGAAAGCTTTAAGATCGTAAAAATTTACAACTTTTGTAATTGCAAAATAGTTTGGGCATAACATGGGGATATTTTGTATGGGCACATGGAAGGACGAACACTATATATATTTGCCGATAACAGACACCTACCCGGAGACACCTACACCTACACACCTATCTATAAAAGATGGCCGGCAGATTTTATTGAGACATTATCAGGCGAAATAAACGGGGACAATTTGCCGAGAAATTGGGAACTGGGACAAGGGAGTCGGTTTTATGGACAACATTCTGTCAGGAGATGACAGCAAAAGGCGTTACAAATTGCCGGTCGGGGGCGTTGCAAGTGGGCATAGTTTTTGGCGCGGCCTCCGTCGGTGCTGTAATGAATGGAAATGTATGAGCGATAACCAGGCACTGAGAAAAACTCCGTGAACTTAAAATTTAATGATAAGAAAGCACTTGGTATTTTAAATAAATTTAAAAAGTGTACAAAAGTATGCCATGGATTATATAGAAGCTGTTTATTTTATTTGAACAAGTTTTGTAGCATACTTTGTTTTTTATTTATTATAAAAAAGAAATAATTTAAATGGATGGCCAAATAAATAGCACATTTTTTTTTAATAATTTATTTATATTGTTTACCATTTTTATTTCTTTAAAATCATTTTTTCTGGTGCGCTTTTGTGTGTGTTTTTCAGATCCAACTTTTATGGCTCATAACCTCAACTGCATGGACGGAAATCGGTGAATGGCGAGCATATTTGTGTGCGATTCTCCCGATTTATCATAGCCAAGGCCGCCGGCACTTTATTTGCTCCGCTTGCCTGCCCAATTAATTGAGCAATAAAATGCAAAAACCAAAACAAATTAAACATAAATAAAAAACCGTGGAGAAGCAAGTTGACTCCACCAAAATATTTGTCACGATTAAAGTCGCCGACGACTCGGTGACACTTCGAACCACAGAAAACAGGACCGAAAGGCGAAAGAAATTCATAAATAAACATTTGCCCGGTGCAAACAGTGAATTTTCCAGAGAGAGCTGTTAGGAAATGCGGCGGCGGGTGGTGCAACCGGGTGTTTTTTTGGGTGGTATTTCAGGAGGTCGTTTGGGTGTTATTTCGGGTGGCTTGGGCCTGTGGAGCAGCGCCAAGGGTGCGCGATAGCCCGTTGACAGCTAGCTGGGAAAGCGGATATGGAGTGAGCGACAGGTTTTCCCCCGCTCTTCCTGCTCTTGCCTTTGGACGTTCGTGTTTATGCAAAATTTAATTTCGAGCACTTACTCAAATATTAGCAGCAGCGAAAAATGCTGCAACGTTTAGTAGAGACAACAGCGTTCAGTGGGGAATGGAAGAATAGAGGTTGCAAAGCTTATCAAATTTTCATCACGATGACATGCAAAGCATATTTAAATATTATTTTCAAGTGCTTTATAAAAGGATTTTATACAGGTGATTTTCGTTCTGCTTGATATTAAAATACCCAGCAAGTCTATAAATTAATATAAAAATAATAAACCTTGATGGCAAATAAAAGTAAGATCAATTTATAATGGTTGTTGGACATTTTTGGTAACTCTGAAGAGCCAAAGGCATTATTGGGTCCTTTTAAATCAAAGGCAAAGCCAAAGAAAATTTATAAAATTTAATTTTATTTATTAGAGACTAAAAAATATCTTCAATTGTTTTTTTGCAAATCAAAATTTTTTACATATGTTTTACACTTTTTTACCCAGGCTATGTAATGTCTTGTTTAGAGCAAAGTCTTCCACCTTTTTTCATCAAAGTTAAAAACCTTTTTTAGTCCCTTTTGAAAACATCGATAGAATTGATAGTAACATTTATTTTTGCAGCGCTAATGTGTGGCGCGAATAACTTTTTATCAGTGGTCGGTGATTAGTGATCAGTGGATCAAGAATATCAAGAATATGTAAACGTTTTGTATTGACAAATAGCTGTTTCAAGAGTATATAGACTATTGTGATAGTCCAAAAACAATTTGAATTTGGCGGGATTTTTTAGGAGGAAATATCGACTCTGATATTTTTTAGGGAAAAAGCAACATTTTCATCTGGCAACACTGATACCTAAAATGTTCTAACTGTGTTTGTGCGCGACTATTTTTTTGGTCGCGATTTTTAACAAATAAACTGGAGAACGGCGATCGAACGGCTTTCGCAAATAGTTTAAGTCTGCTCGATCAGGAGTTTGTCCATAATGTCGGTTGTGATATCGAGTTGTTTGTAAAGAAACGCCTGAGTAGTGGGTAAGAATCGGAAAGAACAATTTAGAACTTTTGCCACGAGCATATTAAGTGCGTAGGTGTGACTGTGTGAGTGCCTGTTTTCGTCTGTGCGTGTGAGCGAGCGAGATGGGGCGAAATAATCCCCCCATCAAGCACACCCCTCTTCACTTCACCTTATTTTTCGTTTTGGACACCAGCTGGTGGCCTCTCTTTAAAACACAACAACAATAACAAGCTGAGTGAGGGAGTGCGACAGAGAGACTTGTAACCGGGTCCCGTTACAACAACGAAAGAGTGCCAACACGGAAATGTGCAACAGAAGAGCCAGCAACAACAACAACAACAGCAAAGGCAACGAGGAGAAGTAGTACGAGTTTTGTGTGCCTTTCGTGCAGATATTACCAGTTTTCTTATTTCCCTCTGCACAAATGCCACAGAGTCGAGTTTTCCCAGCTGCTGCTGCAACAACAAAAGGAGCACAGCGCAGCGCAGATTTTCCGCATTGCAGTTGCGCCAACTAACACCATTTTCTGGTGCTTCGGTTGGTGCTCTTCGTGTGGCTTTAACATGCAGCGCGCGTTTAATAAACAATTAATCGTCGTCCAATAAACAACCCGCGCATACTTTTTCAAATATTACACCACGAGCGCTTCCCTTAGCTTGTTACATAATAATTTACAAGTCGCGCTTCAGTTTCGTTCGTGCTTCTTATTTTTGTTGCTATTTCGTGCTTCTTGAGGTTGTTTCCTCTGCTTCTTCATCTGTGCTTCTAAGAGTGAATACAAAACAACCTGTTAGCGATTGACTCTAATTGCCTCTCTGTCTGCATAACTGTCGTTTATGCGGGGTTACTTTTGGGTTGTGAGAATCTGAAAATTAACAGTTAAATAAGGCTCTTCCTTCTCTAAGCACAGCGGAGGTCAGAGGAATAGGTAACTTTGTATTTGTTGACTTTGTTGATTAAAGTATTAAATGCTTGAAGGAAATTGATTAGAAATAGTTAAACTACCGAGGAACCCCCTCACCAACTGTTTTCGTAGTTTTTGTTATCGGACCTCAGCTGTTTTTGCTTACCAACCAAGAAAAAAAGAACGTCTGATATGAATATTTTCAATTCGCTTAATTAACGATAATGGCATTCCCGCATAAACGATTCGTCACACACACAGCACAACACACGCGATCGATATTGGGTCTACGTCTCTCACTTACTCTCCTTTTGGGCTCCCCATCTCTATCTCGCCCCACAGCGTGCTGCTCTTCCCACCTGTGGGCAATTACCGCCGTTATCTCATCCATCAAACATGTGAGAACTACCGCCAGCAGTACGATCTGTTCACCTTCTCAGTGGGACAAGGAGCGCTGCGCCGCACGGTCTTGTGTTTTCGCAATCAGCTGCTCGATCCGCAAGGCTTTGAGGCGTAAGTATTGATTACACGGTTTTTTTACATCTTAGTGAAGCCATCTGGATCACAAAGAAACCAAAAATAACTACAAACTTTTTATTTTAATTTTCGTATGATTTATTTTAATATTTTTTAATTCATTTTGAAACTGTAAAAAGGGTATTTTTGTGTTCGGTGTTATTTCTCATTTTCTTATTCGAATCCCACAAGAACTTCAAACTAACTAAATATAACTGTAATTTCTCGCAGCCGCAAGCAGCAGCAGCAGAGAGAAAAGGAGCGCGAAAAGCACCAGCAGCAGCGGGAGCAGCAGAGGGAGCGCGAGGCAGCGAGGCGAAGCTGGAGGAACAGTAGCAACGCCAACGCCACCGCCACCGTTAATGGCAACAACAATCCGCACGCAGACGCTCACAACGGCAGAAGCAGCAGCGCGAGCAGAAGAAACATAACGGAGCTCTGTAAAATGGGCGTTAAGAAGCATATCAGCGAAACACCATGTGAGTAAATAAATACAAACGAAAAACAAAAAACCTCAGAAAACAAACAAACAAAAAGAGACGCTATTTTCGGTTAACTCGGCGTGAAGCGTTGTTTCGGCATTTGAATTTAGCAAGCAGCCATAAATTTAAATGCCTTGCAAATACGCAAAAAGATGCGAAACAAAGAAACCCCAAGAAAATAATAATGAGTGTCAGTGGAAACATCGAAGTGTTAAATACTCTGAAGAAAGTATTCTGGGGATATCTTCAATCGATTTCTTAACATGGTTTAGATAGTTTATTACGCTCATTGTTATGTGTGTGATGTTGATGGTACAATTCATAACTACACCCAAAAAAAATCGTCATAGAAACTATACTATTGTTACATGAATTCTATACTCTTGAGTATGAAAAATTTCTTAATAAGATGCTTATTAATTTGATACTACGAAAGTATACATTTTATACTCATCTGCACCAAGACTTCATAATAATCACTAACGCGACAAACAGAAAAGCACTAAATTCCAGCTAACGCGATATGTTATCGAATTTTCGGTGTAGGTTCGTATACAAATAATACTCGAAAATACACAATTAAAACTTTGGAGTATAAAAATTATACTTTGTAGTATATATTTGATATTTTGAAGTATAAAATGTATACTAAACCCGTTATACTACTTGAGTATACTTTTAAGACAACGCGTAGAAAGGTTAAACTCTTGTTTTTTATTTTGGGTGTAGTTCTATAGATAAACTAACGGTAAAACAACAAGAAGCCATTTCCTCTAAAAATATGTTCCTATACATTCACTTTACCTTACATATTATATAAATGCTGTTTAGAAATTCAATGATTTCATTAATTAAATTATTTGGCATTCCATTCCATATAGAGAACATTGAAACAAATGTATTTATTTCACGCACACTCTCCAGCTTAGAGTATATTCAATTAAATATTTGACTAAAAATAATCAACGGCCGGCAGAGCGACGGCGTCGACTTAGCGGCAGCGACGCAGGCAGTGACCGGAGCAGCGGGATCATTCAAGGTCGCCCTCTTTCCCGAGCGGATTTTTTTCGGTGCTGTTGCATCACAAACACACACGCACTTGGGGAACGATCACACACACGCAGACGCTGCGCACGCTCACTTGTGCTCTGCTCCGCCTGTTTCTCCCCTCCCACTCTCGGTCACCTCCCATCCGCAGCACTCCCCCTAACCCCTCTGGGGGATCCACCACCACCACCACCACCTGCCAAGTTCGTGTTGACATTCACGAATCTCGGGCACAAAGCGGACCACGAAAAATTGGGTCGACATAAGTGAATTTTGTTTTAATTTATTTTATGCCAAATCCGTTGCTTCACCTTAGTCTCTATTTTTTGTTTCGTTCGGTTTTGTTTTGTGCGATTGCCAACTATTGTTGCTAATCGTCTGCTTAGCCCTCTCTCGTTTGGCTACTTTTCTATCTTTCCATCTATCTGTGGGTCTTTTAAAGTATCTCGTAGGTACAGTGGAAACTCCTTAAAATATTAATTACATATTTTGGATTGCCTCTTTCAGTAAGCAAATCGAACTCAGTGGATTTATACAGACCGCCAGCACTGAGGAACACTAGCAATAATAACAATAATAGCAGCAGCGAGGAAGCAGCTGCAACGAACGAAGCAACAAATACATCAAATACTGCAATCAAAACAATAGCTGCAGGCCCAGCAACAACAACAACAACTCCATCTACAAGTCCTACCTCGAAAGAATCCCCGAACAGGTAGATACAGACACAATTATCACCTTTTAAGCAATACACATCTTAAAAACCCTTAAAAAGTAATGTTATTAATTTTGTTGTGTTGAATAATAAATAGAAACTTGGCAGTGTATTTCTATGAAATTTTAACATTTTAAGGCAGCTCTACTTTCATGAAAATCCAAATAATGTCTTGAAAAGCCAAAGTATACTTTAAACCTTTTTGAAACTCTTTAAATACTTCTCAAACATATAAAACCTTATCAGTTTCACGTTCTTAGTAGCTGATGTGTTTTTAGTCAGCTTCGCTTTCAGTCAAGTTCGTTTTCATTGCAAGTTTGACTGTGTCTCAGAAAGTGTGTGAAATTCTGCTGTGAGCTAATCGATTTTGTTTCTCTTTTCTCATTTCTTGCTTTTGTTACCTGTGTTTTGCTATGCTCTTTCGCAGAGAGCAACAGGCAGACAACTCAGCAGAAGCAGCAGCGGCGGCAGCAGCAGCAACCCGTCGCGAACGCCGTCCCGATCGCGCCGTTTATGTGCCAAGGGCACGTCGCAGTCAAACCACACCACCGACCACAACAACAACGCTTACACCAGCACCAGCAGCAGCAGCAATAACGCCAGCGCCAGTAACACCACCAGTTCCAGCAGCAGCGGCAGCGGCAGCGACATCAGCAATTACAACATCACCAGCGACTGTTGCTCTGCCGGCTGTGGAATCGCCGCCAGTCGCAGAAATGAACTCGTCTAAAGCGGACGACGTTAACGGTCAGCAACCGAAAACGAAGAAATCCAGATCGCATCGCGAGCGCAGGGAACGCGGCAAGAAATCTGCATCATCGGGGGCCACTGTACTCGTAATAGCAGGAACTGAAAGCAACTCTCAATCAAACCAAGACAACCGACCGGCCAAGCCAGCGGACTGTGATAAGGAGGTAGGTTGTATATAATTAATCTCCCAAAGATCTATAAAGATAGTTAAGGCTTCCCTTCTGAAGTATAGTTTAACCTTTTAATTATCAGCTACTTATTAAATTTGACTGGTATTTCCCCTTCAGATCACCATGAGCGGTGCCCAGCGTATAAAGTCAGGCAGTGGCAGCAACAAATCAGCCAGCAATGGCAAGCAACAGCCATCGACGCCTTTGCGCATTGAGGATGTGGCCGTGGCCGGGACCACCAATGGCGAGGAAGCGGCCAAATGTGATAACGATGTGCGCGAGCTGCAACGAGCCTCAAAGGTAAACTAAAACCCAAACTAAATCAATAGCGAACTAAGAGGAACTTTTCCTAAAAACAGGAAATCAATCGTAGCAATCGACGCATCATGAAACAAACCTTCGACTCGGATGTGCTGGAGATTCCAGAGAAGATCGAGTCCGGGCCCAAGGCAATCCAAAACCCATTAGCAATAGCCACAGCGAAACCACCTGCAGATAGCACCACCGAAGACGATGACGAGGAGGATGAGGATGACTGGGAGAATATGTTCGACGAGAGCGGCGACTGTTTGGATCCCAAAATTATCCAAGAACTGAGCGAATCCGTGGGCAAGTGCAAGATAGAACTGCCCAAAATGGACTACACCGTGAGTAAATGGAGAATCCTTTAGAGTTGTCCTTGTAACACCAATGTTTCGTTACAGCTCTTTCACATCAAGCAGCAACTGCTCAACGAGGAGGAGTTTCCACACGTCCTGGAGGTGTCCAATTTCCCGGTGGAGTTCAAGACACCCGACCTGCTTATGCTTTTCTCCCAGTACAAGGGCAGTGGTTTCGACATCAAATGGGTGGACGATACTCATGCTTTGGCTGTCTTTAGCAGTTCCCGCATCGGTGAGTAGTTTATATTTTATACCAAAAAATCATCCCTTAACAAGATTTCTTTGTGTGTTGAACAGCTGCTGAAGTGCTGACCATGGGTCATCCGTTTGTCAAGTTGAAGCCACTGGCCGAGGCCACACTGGAGTCGCGTCTGAAGGCCAAGAAGGCAGGGGCAATCTCGCTGCAGCCGTATCGCCAGCGTCCGGAAACGTGCACGGCCCTGGCCCGGCGACTGGTGTCCGGTGCATTGGGGGTCAAACTGCCCACGGCGCCGCAGGAGCGGGAGAACGAGAGGCGGGTGCTACGTGAAGCCAAAGGTGAGTCATGGTTTCCTTATCCAAACTTATTCCTTATTAATTTTCTTAATTTTTCCTTACAGAACGTAAACTTTTAGCTGCCAAACAGCGGGACGAGGTCTGGGAGAGCTAGACCGTCGCGGAAGCGAATGGCTAGGTGCATTTTTCTCGCATGCACAACGCATGCCTCCCCCCCTCCCTTAGCAATAACATGATGATCAACAACAACAACAACAACTACAACCACTACCAACAACCATTTAACACCCACAAAAACCACTTTCTCAATCAAAGCTAGCAAACTAAGCGAGTAATTTGCATGCTAAGCAATAAATGTACTTTAAATGTTCGCTTTTTGTGCAATTAACACAGATATTTGCTCAATTTGTTGTAGGTTTTAGCAGCGGATGCATGATATTGATGTAATATTCATAATTATATCGTCTTAGGCCCTAAGAGAGATATTTATATTTATTGGTCGGTAGCAATTAAACATGCATCTGCGTGTGTATGTACGTGTTGTTTTTAACTCCAGGCGTAAACCTTAATTTTTAAGTGCGAGCAATTTATATATATAAATATATATTTTAATAAAGTTTATAGAGTAAGAAAAGGTAATTTAGTGGTGAAGTTTCAATATCTGTGGGAGCTGAGCTGGTTGTAAAAGATAATGGCTTATAAGTGGGAAAAATTAATAAATTTACCTTCAAGATAAAGGGAGATTCTTAAATCTAATTTTGAAGGAGAATGAATAACTTAATAAATAAAATCAGGTTGTAAAATCCATTTAATCGAATATAATGAAAATTCTGTAGGATTCGAAGTGATAAGATTTTGAAAACGATTTCTTAAAAGCTTTTCAAAATTTAATATGTGTTGGCAGTGCCGTCGTTTAATTATTTTACTTACAGGAATGAAATAGAAATGCTCGCGCCCATTAATGTTTTCAAAGCAAAACATTTTCTTAAAATTAAATATTTTGTTCAAATATATTTGAAATATATTTCATTATTTATATTTATTTTCTATATACTATTTTAATTATTTATTATTTTGGCGCGTCGTTTCTTTTCTTCCAAGTGATGTGCCAAAATACCGATAGCAGCCAAGGAACATCGATATTTTCATAACCATCGACCCATCCATATTTTTATCGACTTCCTGCCACCTCTAATACCAATGCCGGTGCATTTAATACAAACAAAAAGAGTTAATTATAGTACTTAAAAGGTAACAGCTGTGCGCAAGTGCTTATCTCCGGTGCAAGCTCCATTGTTCCTTATTATTTTAAAATAAATAAAATGGGAGTTGGTGGATCGCAAAGGCATTGAAATTCCAGTTGTTGCTTCGGCGTTCTTATTAAATTTAAAATAGTTTCACACCAGCACAGGCACACTGACAACTATAAAATTTATTACGAGTGAATGAAATTGATAAGCTTATCTTCTACGGAAGCGCAACAACAATTGAAGGGTTATATACCGTTTCCAATTGTAGTTCTTGGCGAAAGAGAAACAGAATTTTTTGACTGCGTGGCTAGCAGTTGTGTGTGTGTTCGTGTTACTTTTTTTGGGGTATGTAGTACAGTGGAGATTGGATTGAGAGGATTGAATGTTGTACGAACGCTAAACGGGTTAAAGATCGTTCCCAGGAAGCCTTAAAATGCATCAAGTGTGTGTATGGTTCCAGTACAGTGATTTAATTAATAATATTACTATTAATCAATGCAAAGAGCTGAAATCTTTATTCAAAAACTGTTAGCCACTGTACCGATATACTCATAAATAATAGTTTTCAGGGGCGGCAATAATTGTGGTAGTTGTGCGTGTCATAAATATCAAATAAAGCGTAACTAATTGGAAAATACTTACGTGTATTGCCGTTTTAGCGCCGTCATGTTTAAGCACTTATCTATCCTCCTGCTGGTCGCCGCAGCCATTGTGGGTGCTGCCAAACCGGAAGATAACGACTCATGCTACTCCTTCGCCGGCGGATCCGTTTATCCCGCCGAGCAGCCAAAGGGCGACCATCAGCTGCAGTACACCAAGGCAGTCAGTGAGTGTGGAGGGAACTGTCCCCTTAAGACTATGATTAAATCTCTATATTCTCTATCTTTCAGTTTCCAAGCCAGCTCCACAGTTCGAAGGCACCGCTGTGGTCAACAAGGAGATTGTGAAGCTCTCCCTATCCCAGTATCTGGGCAAATATGTGGTGTTACTCTTCTACCCATTGGACTTGTAAGGACTTACTATAACTTAAAGATTTAATTGAAATTTAAATTATAATTAAATACCTCTTATTCCCCCAGCACCTTTGTCTGCCCCACGGAGATCATTGCCTTCTCCGATCGCATTGCCGAGTTCCGCAAGATTAACACGGAAGTCATTGGCGTTAGCGTGGACTCGCACTTCACCCACTTGGCCTGGATCAATACACCGCGCAAGGAGGGCGGTCTGGGCAGCGTGAAGATCCCCCTGCTCTCTGATTTGACGCACACGATCAGCAAGGATTATGGTGTTTATCTGGAGTCCAGTGGCCATGCCTTGCGCGGCCTCTTCATCATCGATCAGGCCGGTGTTCTGCGGCAGATAACGATGAACGATCTGCCCGTGGGCCGATCAGTGGATGAGACTATCCGCCTGGTGCAGGCCTTCCAGTATACGGACACCCACGGCGAGGTTTGCCCAGCGGGATGGCGACCAGGCGCTGATACGGTAGGTTTTAAATATTAAATTGAATTTAACAAGCCCTAAAAATATACACATTTAATGAGAATTACCCTTAAGATTTTAGTTTTAACTTAAAACTCGTTATATTCCCATAAAATCCATACTTATTCTCATCTCCTTTCTTTCCCAGATCGTTCCCAATCCTGAGGAGAAAACCAAGTACTTTGCTAAGAATAACTAAGGTGCCTTCCCATCCTGCATCCTGGCAGCCCTCCAAGCCCAGTTACATTCCAGATGTTCACCGACTGACACCTAGACACCGAACAATAGGCCCCGTCGCACCATCAGTCCCTTCCTTGTACAAAAACACTTCAGTCATGCCACATATTTTGTACAAAATATATAGGTTGTTTATTTTACAGCATAACTGAGAGATAAATAAATTGATGAAGTACAATATATAAAAGTGATGACAAAAATGGGTCAAAACTGGGAGAAATGCCTCGAAAGGAGCCCGTAAGTGGCCCAAATATATATATAATATGGTTAACAATTCGATTGCGATTAGTTTCATACAAAAATATCAATATGTTGTGTATAATAGTAAATCATTAGTTAGGTACGCCATGGTTGCAGTTAAGTATTCTTTCCTGTGTGCTCCTACCTTTGGGTACAACAAAGCTAAGTATGTTGAGGTATATAAATCGGGGAAACGGGGGCGGGGCGACGACAATAACAACTAGGACGTCATAAGGCACTCGTTCTTTTGTTTGCTTCCTGGATATTGTCAGTGTGTGTGTGCGCGTTTTAAATGCCAAAATTGAAGTTCATAAAAACCTAAGGGTGCAACTGCATATTCGATCATGTTCTTTGTGCGGGGAGATTCCGTTTTTTTTCGGAGGAGGGCTGGAGATTCCAAATTGATCAAAGCGTTGCACTGTTCAGATTCCCGGGAACTTTGATAAGAAATAAAGTATTGAAAAAAACCTTAAAGCTAAAGACGATGCAACACGTCGTTCCATAAAGCAGTCGGCATTAAGAGTGTCTTGTTTGTTGTTTGTTCATTGATAATTCGATCGATCGGGCGGCTTATTGCTCGTAATAGACCACGTCCTGGAAAATAGAATAAATTGGAATTATGATGTAAAGAAGGAAATTAGCATGCTATTAGTTTCATATAGTTTACATCAATCTGAGACTTTCAAGCTATTTCTTTTATATTAATTAAATATACTACTTGTGGATCTACATTTAATTTATCTTTAAAATGCTTAAATGATAAAGGAATTACTAATTAAATTTAATTATTGATATAGTCTCTTATCAAACTGACTTTTACAGAGCATGGCTGGGCACTAAATTTGAAGATAGGAGCCTAACAGCAAGTTAACGTCATAAGACAGATAGAAAAAGGGTCAAAATAATGCATTTGTAAATATTAATATTTATTATAGAATCCTTTAATATTATTTGTTATTTTTTATTATTATTTAAATACTTTCTATATTCTTGTAAATATTAAAATTATTTATGTAAACCTTCTGTAATATTAAGTACGTTTTCTATTTAAAAACTTTCTCAAGGATAAGCATTTCAATCTGTTCTAGTTTCATTAAAAAATCCCCCCCAAAAAGCTCCCATTTTGATATGATGAAATACAGAAATGATGCATACCCTCTGATATATTCTACTATATAAAATAAATTATAGAAAATACACTACTCACAATCAAGAAGAGGGCTGCGAATACGAGTGCCTTCATGCGCACATCCAAGTTAAGGGGGAACGTCACGCTGAAGTAGTCCGCATCGGTGAACAGCTCCCGGCCCAGGCCGGACCATTGTTTGGTTATTTTGCCGATCTCCTCATTATTGGCGCTTAATACCTACAAATGCAAAAATGCGAAAAAGGCGAGATGTTTTTGTTGGGTTTATTTTTTTCGCAATAATCGGGAATTCGCACAAACAGAAACACACACACACACCTCGCAGTATCTGAATCTGAATTAATTGACTCGCTGTAGACAGTCAAGCATATCGACGACCAAAGTGACGTCACTGTCTCGGACTGCAGTATCTGTTAGCTTTGATATGTACCACACAGTGGGGGTCAATGAAATAGTGATTCCTAGGTGAGATATTACTTATAAGCTAATGGATTGAATATATATAAAGGGTAGAGCTTGCTCTTAAAGAGTGCATAATAAATGTGACCTTTTTCATGCATTTAGCTTTAAATTTTTTACACTTTATATGAAAGATATTCATGTAAAGATCTAAAAAAGGTGTCAACTATTATTGGAAATAAAATCTTTCAAGTTAAAACTTAACTATTCTTATTTTTAAGACTTATTATGCTTTTAAAACCTGGTTTTTGTCAAGAGTTTAAAATAGAGATCTAAGAGGTTTCAAATATTATTTGGAAATTAAATTATTTAATTTTCTTTTACAGTAAAACTAAATTATTCTTTTCTTTGTAAGTGCTGACATTTTTTCTTCAGGTTAACAACCTCAACAAAATATAGTTTATGGAATACCTAATCTTCTGCCCGCCTATGTTTTGTATACAAGATAATCAATTAAAAAATATTTGCCCCACACCAAAGAACAATTAATGGGGCATTATTATTAGAAAAGATAATAAAACAAATGGGCAAGACACCCGCTATAGCTGATATTTCAGAAGATGACCTTAGGGTTATCAATATTTAAGTTATTTTTCCTCCAAGTTGAGCAATTTTTAGCCTGGCCACTTCTATGCTGCTAACCGGCCCTGTGTGTGTGTATATACTTGGCTAAATATGTAAGCGGAATCCGAGGAATCGAGGAATTCCACCACGGCTACAGATGAATAACCACTTGTTGGCGACGCACTGACCTTGAAATTGGTATCGCTGAAGCACTTGCAGGGGCAGAGGGGTCCCTCGATGTGCAGGACGATGTCGCCGAACGAGTTCTTGATGTTGAACTTGGGCCGCATAAAGGTGCAGACCTGCTCCACAGTGCCGATCACCTGGCCGGGTGGCGCCGACACCTCCACGGCATTCTGGCAGCTGGGGAAGCAGCACAAGATGTCGCAGCGAAATGGACGGTTCAAGTGGAGCACTTCGTTCTGGAAATTGTCCAGGATCTTCATCTCGAAGGGACGCGACCGTCCCAGCATGTTCCGTGTGCAGCAGTCGCTCTCCTCAAAGGCAGAGTAGACGTTCTGTCCCAGCGAATTCTTCACCTTGAAGCGATTCTTCGTCTCGAAGCCGGTGAGCAGCTCCAGCTTCTCGATCTTTTGCGACACCAGCAGCTGGTCCAAGGCGGTCAGGTATTCGAGGCCCTGCGGGCAATTGGGCATGCCCACCGGTATTGACATCCAGTTCTCTGCAACGGGATGGGGCGTAGTTTCCGATAAGAAATTTTGTATATACATATGTATGTCTTCTATATGATATGCAGTCTATATGCACTGGTAGTTAGCATAAGTACAGTTGAGACCGGATTAATAGTGCAATTTAAGAACTTTCCTATGCCTAAAGTTTCTGTAACTTGATTTTAAATCATTTAAATTGTAGAATTTTTTAGAAAAAGGTTGAAACGTTCACTGTTCCACAGTAATATTCGAAATGGAAACTAAAAACATTTTTTTTTTTCACAATTATTTTATGTTTTAAAAATAAGGAATGTTACAGAACCTAAGCCAAATTAAAAATGTAAATTATTATTCATGGTACGAAAGAGAAAAGAAAATAAATTAAACAAAAGTATATTAAATACAGCTTTCTTCTGGAGTCTATCTTCGGAGCTATTATCGCGCCCGCTGCTGTATGACTTTTGCACACGCCCAAACAAACATACACAGATGCGCGCCCAGTAGTCGTCTGTGTGTGGGAATTTATCCATATAAAGTGCGGGCCAAAACCCCCGCACAACATTTTTTACATATGCAAGAGGAGAGAATACCCACCAGCTCCGTTTGCAGCGATGCCACCGGCCACCGGCTGACGCACGACCGTATCGTCCTGAGGCGCATCCTGCGGCACCTCCTTGTACTCCTTCATCTGCATCATTTTCGTCGATTCGCTGCTTGCGTCGCTAACACAATTCTAGAATTATTGAGAATTCAACACAAACAGTAACAACAGTGTGACCGAATGCAGAATTATTGAATACCCAAACAAAGTGACTGCGCTTTGGAAAATATACCGTTAAATACCATTTCAGATTTAAGCCTAGTACTCAGACACGCGAACAGCGTTTCTAAGCAGTGAGAGAGAGCGAGAGGTGAATAGTCGGGAAACGGTGTTCGGCAGCGCTGTTTTAAAGGCCGGTACGCAGACGAACGAACGAAATACCAGAAACATACCAGAAAAATACCAGGTGGCGCGAAGGGAGACTTTCGGTATTTCCAGAACGGGGGGAGGGGGAGAATAAAAAATTTAATAAAACGACCTGTTCTCAACTGTTGGCATCTCACTCTCTCTTACTGTTTCTTCACACAATTCAAAAATATAGATCCCGCCAAACACAATAATGTTTTCAAAAGCCCAGTCCAGGCGTTTAGAAGAGCAGATAAAGTTATAATAATTAAATTGGTAGAGGCCAATTCAATGATAAGGGATTTGGGCAATATTAAACATTTGCATAAATAAAGGCCTGGAAGGAAATAGGTCCCTCGATATTTGGTTATGACTTTGATGAG
>VNJZ01009022.1:0-27128 GCA_008042795.1 Drosophila asahinai
TGTTGTTTTATTTATATTTCACGCATAAATGTATTCAAAGTGTGCAAAGTGTCGACATATATAGTATTTACGCTAAGCACAATTTGACAAACATTTTAAGCTTCACAGCCCACTGTATTTTGTATGGGAATTAGGCAAAACTTTAAAGATTTATTGTGACTAAACTAAGAGCGTCCCCAACATAATTTGTATACCCAAATGTAAGTTGAAACACCCCATATCTGTTTTTTTTTTTTTTTAATTTTTTGGAAGGGGCCCGTATAATAGAAAATTACCAAATCTTTTCCTAAAGCGATATCTCTTTATTGGTACATCGCATTTTACGATCAGACAATCGTAAGCTGATTTTCAATTCTACGTGTATACATATATGTATGTATAGTATCTCCTTGCGCCTACTCTCGGTGCTCATCGTCACTACGTGGACGACTGGTTACATTGATAAACAATAATTTTAATACCACATTGAATAATCTCGTACGCGTCATAGAAATATATGAAAACATTTATTAGGATTTGTTTGAAAAATATAAAAAATATTTCTCCCAAAGTAGGCCCATTGTATACCAGAATCGATTCTATTTCTTCACAGCTCCCATTCGGCTGGCGTCCTGGCTCGGATAGGGTATTTGACCAGGTGGCGGTGGAATCGAATCTAGACTCACAGCTGAGGTAGACGTGGATGTAGAATTCGCGTTGCTATAGGGTGCTGCGTAGGTGGGCTGCCCGTACATTTGGTATGCCGATGCCGGTACCAAGTTTGATGGTAGCTGGTGCAGCTTCATTCCGGCTGGCATGACGTTTATTTGCTCCTGGCGTAGATTGAAGTAGTCATTCGGCTTGGCGCTAATTGGAGGAATGCCGGTCACATCAAAGCGTCTGTCCGTCTTTGCCGCTGTACCTTGTTTTGCCTGGGAATGAGCCCACTTGATGCTCACCTTTCGACCGTGAATCACTAGTTTATTGAAGGTGCGCTCAGCGGCCAGCTCTGCGGCGCCTCGTTTTGTGTACTGTATGAAAGCACATTGCTGGCGGGGCACTAGTGCAATAGAACGAATCTCTCCGAACTGGTAAAATTGGTCCCGAAGCTCCGGCTCAGTGATCTCCTCGGGAAGATTTCCAACGTACAGTGTGGTGATATTGCGGTCCTCTGGTGGCTCTAGGGTGGGAAGCGAAGCAGCTCGCTTCATTATCTTCTCGGCCACTGGGTCATTGCGGCCATAGTAGCGGTCCTTGATATTCTGCTCACACAGCGGATCGTCAGGTTCGTTTGGTTTGTCATGGCGGTAAGGACACTCCTCGCCGCGTTTGCACTCTCCTTTCACCCAGAAAGAGCAAATGTGTGGCCTATTCCGCTTATAGTAGGGGGCTGTACGTGCCAGCTTGGAAAGCATTTCGTTAGCAGCCAGGGAACGACCGACTGCACCAGCTGCCTCAGTGCCATCACCATCCTGCAGCTGGGCGTCAATATTCTGTATATAGTACTCCTTGTTAACGTCACTTTGTGGCATATTGTCTGCCACCTTCAAAGCCGCGTCGCGAACCTGGATGGGCAGGCCATACTCAAGATCCAAGAGACAGGTCTGGCAAACGTTCTTAAGGCGCGCACACGTCTGGCATATCTCAGTCTTTTTGAATCGCATTCGGGCACCTGGGCACCATCGAAATATGGTAAACGGTCGCGTGCAGATTTTGCATTCCTTGCCAAATCGCTCCTTTATCATCCTCACGTATGGATTGTCACCAAGACAAGTTTGGCAGAGGATAGGAAATTCGGCGTCCTCCCAATTCTGTCGATTGTAGGTGTTTGTGGTCTTAGACATAGACATGACGATGTTTTTTTTTTAACTTCAACGGGGCGGTGAATTCGTAGCTATTTTTTTTCAATGCTGTCTATAATAATGATTAGAGATGAAAAACATAGCTGGTACTTTTGATTACAAGGGGTTCCAACTATCGATATTTTAACTAACCATCGATATTTTTCTACTTGAAAGCTACGTACTCAGATAGACGAAAAGTGTATCTAAGCAGTGAGTCAAAACGAGAGGACAATAGTCACCCTCTTGCTGTCTCGCACTGCTTACGAACACTTTTCGTCGGACTGAGTACTAGGCTTGCAGCCTCAACTTTTAATGCTTGTTCCATTTTAATGCTTGTTCCATCCACTACAGTGATTTTCGGGGGAACGATAAAAATATGGTGAAAAATGGAATTCGTGTTCACTTTGCTCCATCCAACATCCGCCAGCAGCCTGTTCTTTTTTCTGAAGCCTAGTAATAACATCGACGAAAAAATTCTGTGAAAACTTCTTAAGGCTAGAACTAACGTCAACAAAATAATTCTGTGAGCGGATAACTCCATATAAATAAAAGTTACAAAAGAGCAAGAAGAAGATCATTCTGGTTTTTCGTTTGGTCGGGTACTAAGCTTTAAGCTATGTACTCAGACACGGGAAAAGTGATTCAAAAAGAGAGGTCAATAGTCACCCTCTCGCTATATCGCACCGCAACCGGTAAAAAGGTTGCCAGATCAAACCAATAAGCTGCTGTAATTCAGTAATCGAAATATATCAATTTAAAATATGTTGCAATCAACATGGTGGGGAAGGATGAAAGCAGAAATTGCTGCTGGGTTGAAAAGCTTAGACCGCCGTGAGAATAATGTAGAATTGATAAAAGGCGTGAAGGTAGTGCGCATTATATGCGATTTAACACATAAAAGACATTTTAATTGTGTTTTTAAAGGCAATTTTATTTGATATTGTTTTATAGGCGGCGATGGCGTTGGCGCCATTTGCATTGCCTTTAACTCCATTGCTGCGTATTTGAATTTATTTCTCTTCGTAAAGTCAGTTTATAAAGTTTGTTTAGAAAACACAGCTGGAAATACAAGGCAGTGTGACCCCTTTTGACCATTTCCTTAATTTTCTTTGGTCACACTGGTTCCCGAACAAAATATATCACAATTTCGCTCTCGGAATTCCGTAAGCGATTTTCGTTGATGTTAGTTCCAGCCAGTCTTGCCATTTTAGCTTGTTTCAGGCTAGATCTAGCATATTTGAAAATGTATTCATTTTCTTATAAAATTGGCAAAAAAGCTTTTAGCCTGATATATAGTGTTGAAAAACTAAAGAAGGTGAAGTTGGAACAACGTGAAGGTGAAGTTGGAACAACGTATTTTGAACTGAGTACACAGTAAACGTTGTTTGGTTGGAACATCTTAAAAGAGCAAAAATAGTATATATGTACATATGAACTTATCGATAACTTTTTGGTACTTCCGCTTCATTCTCTACTTCCCTTGAACTTCGAACATACAAGCTTATAAGAAATAAAGTGTCTTTTGCTAAAACGAATTATTAAACTATTTTACTGGTGGAAATAAAGGAGACAAAATAAGATTGCTTGACTTCGTTGGAGAGCTGAGAACATTGCGGATTGGTGGAAAATACTCTGATTTATTAACATATAGCTTATTTAAAAGTTCATATAGATTATTTTAGCCATAAATGTATTCGTCCCTTTAACGAAATAGTTTATAATGAATATTTGTTTTGTGGCATTAAGGTACGCAGCAGGCTTTTTTTTAATAAACATATTCGTAAAATGATTGAATAAGCTCCAATTGATTTGATTTATATAATATATGATTTATTTGGGGTGTTCCCTATACGTCAAACTGACTGAATTTATCGAAGGAAAAAATCGAATCCGAAACAGCTGTCCCATACAAATAATAATTTTCGATAAATTCAGTCAGTTAGCAACCCGGAGGTGGCTGAAAATACCGTCTAACTGACTGAAAATATATTTAGGTCAGTTGCGTTGATTCGAAACAGTGTTATAACCTGCTCTGATAACTTATATGCACCGTCTCCGGCGATCCATTGATGGTCAAGCGACGTACTCACCAGCGCTAAAATTAAGCAACCAACTGAGTGCGAGCGAGAGACAAATACACTTTTTCGACACCTCTTAGCAAGATCGGTACGCAGATGAGCTAAGAGAAATACTAGAATACTATATAGAATATACTAGAATGAACATCGCGCTAGATATTTTAAATCGGCTTAGTCTTCGCAAGGGTGGCGCGAGAGGAAGGAAATATCTGATAATTCCCCGCGACCCTTGCGAAATTGAGACAGGCAATTGAAAACAAAACCCTATGGCGGGACTTTCCAGCGGGGAAAAACTAATTTATTTACAATACAATTAAAGAAGATCCAATTATATGTAATCTTGACCAAAAAATAAAAAATATTAAAACAAAATAAAGTTTAAAATATGTGATTTCACAGGGAAATAGGCAAATCAAACGAAGGACGAGCTGCTCCTGGCCCTGCAGTTGCTGCTACTGCCACTGCTGGAGCAATATAAAATGGCCAAAATCCGTTTTTTTTTAAATTATGGACAAGCTATCTCCATTCTCTGCTAGTCCATGACCAGTGGTCACCTATTGAGATCCTCTTCTTAGTTGGCTGCCAACCTAAAATGCCGCTGCTGCATAGCATACGAGAAGTAAAAGATGGAGAATGAGAACTGCCCGTCCTCGGGAAGTGGCAACGGGAATGGTAGTGGCCCGGGTCGACTGGGCAAGCAGCCGCCGCCTTAGATACGCATAAGCACGAGTTCCATGAAGAACTCATGGATAGATATCATGGCGCGGCGACTTAAGCGCCAATTTCGTGGCAGCAGTCGTCGTGGACGCGGATGTGCCCAACGATGACAATGGGCAGGGCGACACTTCGCAGGTGTTCTACGACTACAATGCCGGGAGACCCACTAGCGGCCAACTGGACAAGGAGGTGAAGCAGCAGACGGAAGAGATCAGACACACAAAGATGCCTCGGGTCAACACTCCGCAGCTGGATCTGAAGCATAATTTAAGTAATTTTTTCGTTTGCCCGCGATTAATTGGAATTGAAAACAAACACAGCTGACACTATGGCCGTTTCGTATGGATTTTCGGTGAACACCATAAAATCGGTCACACTAGAAATATGAATCCCTTTTAGCTAGCTAAGGGTTTAGCGCTGGTGAGTACTAGGCTTTACATTGAAAAACAATGTCCGCGAAAAGTGTGGGCCTGAAGGGCCAAAAAAGTGTGGTCCTCCACCTCTATTTCAGCACCCTTATATCCGATTACTCAAAAATACCAATGTATATCGATATCAATATAAATATCGAGTACTTGATAAAAAATGTGAAAAATTTCCTAACGCGTTTTTTTGTGTATTATTTTTACGGACAGCACCGACACCTGCGGCCCGCATTAAGATGCATCAGGCCTACAATGTGCACTCCATCTTGAAGCAGGGGGTCCAGATAGAGTCCATTGCGGCATATGGTGAGTGGGGCTAAGCTTAGCGCAACTTACACGAATGAATCACCTAACGGGCTCCTATTCAAGGCAACCATGTCATCCTGGGCACTCGCAGCGGCCAGCTGATCATGTACTCGGTAGACGAGGTTGCCGGCGTGGACATGCGTATGTTCAACAAGAACTTTAGTCGGAAGCCCATCAACCAGATGGAGGTGATTGTCGAGGAGAACCTTCTCTTTGTGCTCACCGACAACCTGGTGCAGGTTTGCGACATAAGTCGCATCGAGAGCAACTTCGCCTTCATGCACAGTGCCAAGGAGACGAAGGGCTGCACCCTTTTCGCCATGGACGTGGACTCGCAAAAGTCGACCACTGGAGAGGTGGCCACCTTTATCCGTGTGTGCTGCGCGATTCGACGGCGTCTGGTGTTCTTTTTCTGGAAAAAGGACAAGCTGGACTCGCTGCAGCTGAGCATTGAGCTGAGCGATGTACCCCGCTCCCTGTGCTGGGCAGGACGTGCCGTCTGCGTGGGCTACAAAGACGAATATGTGGTGTATGATGTAAGTGATGCATTTTAAAAAGGTTATTAAGTATTATCCATTTTCTGTTGTGCAGATATCCGGCAAGACGCCAAAAAAGCACGATCTCTTCCTCACGTCCTCGAGCATTAGCAGGGATCCCTGCATCTGTCTGATACGGAACCACATGCTCGGCATTTCCAAGGACAGCTACCTGGTGGTCGTAGATCCCAGCCAGTACAGTGATAACAAGGATGGCAACGTAAATTCCTTTGAGAATGTGCGACCGGGTGGCATGGAGAACAAGAATTCGCTTACGCCGTTACTGTGGTCAAGTCCCCTACTGGATTTGGGTAGCAATCCAAAGGCTTTTTATGGATTTTTATATTAAATTTTTTATAAATTGCAGTCTGGGATGATCCCTATGCCGTGGGTCGTGTCAACAATGCCATCGAGGTGCGCAGTCTTGTGGGCAAGGACACTCTGGTCCAAAGCATTCCCGAGCTGCAGAAGACACGCTTCCTGGTGCACGCCGACAAGGGAACCATTTTTGCCGCCGCCAGCTCGGAGCTGTGGTGTCTCCGCCTGGTGGAAATCCCCACTCAACGTCAGCATCTGCTTCAGCAAAAGAAATTTCAACTGGCCATCGAACTGACAGTGAGTACAGGACCCGAAATGGAATTTCCGAGAAATCTGTAACAATTTTTACTTGCCTTTTCAGCAAGTCTCAGATGAACCTGCGGAGGACAGGGCTCAGACCATTCGACAGATTCATATGCTCTACGCCAAGGAGCTCTTTACCAACAAGGAGTTTTCGTCGGCCATGAAGGAGTTCGAAAAGGCTGCCATCGATCCGTACGATGTTATCCGACTGTTTTCCAATTTGGTGCCCGAGCCAAAGCCTGGCACTGAAGACGCGGCGATACCATCAAGTTCTCCCCCGCTGGAGGATGGCGATTTGGAGAACGCCTACTTGGCGCTAATCGAGTTCCTGGCTTTGGCCCGTCAGCGGGAGGTGGTGAAACTGCGCGACGCTAAGAGCAGTTCAAAGTCTTTGCTGGAGATCATCGATACCACGTTGCTCAAGTGTTACCTGCAGACGAACGATTCGCTGGTAGCGCCACTCCTCCGCCTTAACCAGTGTCATCTGGAGGAATCGGAGAAGACACTGAAGAAGCTCAACAAGATCTCGGAGCTGATCATTCTCTACCAAATGAAGGGTAAGCACAAAGATGCCCTAAAACTGCTTCGAGAGCAGGCGGCCATCGAGGGATCGGTGCTGCAAGGACGCAAGCGAACAATCCGATATCTGCAGGAGCTCGGCGCCGATCACCTACCGCTGATCTTCGAGTTTGCAGACTGGGTGCTGCAGGAGAATCCCGAGGAGGGTCTATGTATTTTCACTAATGAACTTTTAGATGACGAGGAGGAGTCTCTGCCACCAGCCAAGGTCTTAGACTTTCTTATTAGCAAGCACAAGTCACTAGTCATTCCCTACCTGGAGCACCTCATCAACGAGCGGCACAACACCACCACTTTGCTGCACAACGTGCTCCTTAAGCAGTACCGGGAACGTGTACAACGTCTCTTGACACAGCAGGGCTCCTCCAGTGAGAAGGAAGAGCCGCCCGACTTGAAACCGTTACGTGCCAAGCTCTACAAAATGCTGGAGGAATCTAACTTCTATTCGCCAGATCGTATGCTAGAGGAATTCCCCACCAATATGCTGCTGGAGGAGCGCGCCCTCATCCTGGGTCGGTTGAAGAAGCACGATAAAGTGCTAGCCATCTATATACAAGTTCTGGGCGACGTAGCTAAGGCCACGGCATATGCGGAAGCCAACTTCAAGGACGATGAGAACATTTTCCACACGCTCATCAAGTGTGTTCTAGTTCCACCTGCACAGCCGCCCTACGAGGCCGTAGCCCTGCATCCTGATTTTGTTCAGGTCAATCGAAAGGTGGCCCTGGACTTGCTCAATGCTCACGCCACCAAAATTGATCCCTTCGAGATATTTGAGGTAGTACCTTGCTCTTATTCTTATCTTTTCATTCCAAAAAATATCGCCGCTTTTCTGTGCAGCACCTTCCTGATGACTTGCCAATGCCGCAGTTGGATACGTATCTTGATAAGTCGATACGTAAGAAGCTGTCCGACAAGCACCAGATGCAGATGATGTGCGGTCTGCTGGAGGCGGAGGCCAATCGGCTAGAGATCGCGCTAGAGGCGCAGCGTAACATAAGCTTTGAGCTGAATGAGTTCAGCGTATGTCCCGAGTGTAAAAAGCGCTTCCCCAGCCAATCGGCCTTTGTGCGCTATCCGAATGGACAAATCGTTCACCTATCCTGCCACGATCGCATCGCAAGGGCGGCGGCTCAGCAATAATATGGAAATCTTGGAATATAACTGTGTAAAATTGACACAGTTTATTAATGCATGCTTTAAGTGTCTGTATTGAATCAATATAAAATGTAATGAGGGGTTATATACAGTCACGATTTTTAAAACATCGATTTTTGTTTTGTTTTGTACCCATCGGGTACACGGGATTTATAAGTTAGTGCCAACCGAGAATGTATGTAACAGGCAGAAGGAGGCATCTCCGACTCCATAAAGTATATATATTCTTGATCAGCATCACCAGCCGAGTCGATTTAGCCATGTCCGTCTGTCCGTGTTAGTAAATAGATCTCAGAGACTATAAGACCTAGAGGCAACGCGTTTTTTTAATTTTTGTCTATAATTGTCGTTTTTGGCCTGGCCAAAATAATAAGAACACCAATTCTACAAAGCCTTAACTCGAAAAGTATTAAGATTTTCCCACTGTTTTCTTAATAGTAGTAATCTTTTGATATTATCGAGTATATTAACACTTATTTTGAAATACTTTGTTGATTATTTTTGGCATACTAAAAAGAAAGTTTGAAACGAATCACCTCTGGAATCTCATACTGGGTTTTTGGCAAGAATTCCCACAGTTCTTTGGCATTTTGAATTTCAATATATAAAAATTTATATAAAATGTTATGCAAACAAAGTGGCACTATGCCCAGGCGTGTAGCTCAACATGTTCCTAGCAACATTAGTCTTTTTTGGATGTTGCTAAACATGTTTCTAGCTACATTTGCCTTCATTAGTCAACATTTTCATTTTTCCATGTGCATGGGCTATTTAATTTCAACCACATTGCTTTGGGTACCGGGTATCTTACAGTCGGTAACACTCGACTGTAGCTTTCCCACTTGTTTTTTTAGAAGCTGCCTGGCTAGATCGACTCTTCTTGTGAGGGTGCATATCATAACGCCCAGTGTCATAATTTTTATTAGCTGTGGGCTTTATAGTGTGAAAAGGCTCACAAAAAAGTGACATAGAGCTCTTGATCGTTACGCTCACAGCTAATAAAAATTTAATATTTATAATTTTAATAAACTAATCAACACGATTAGCACAGCACAATCGGCCTGGTGTGGTGCCAGGGATAAGGTTATTTTTGCTGAAATCTAATATTGGTAGAAATGTTAAAAATAAATTTTATACAAGGAGTTTGTTTTGAAAAATATTATATTTAACAAAAACAGAAGCTAACATCGGCAAGCCGATGTTTATATACCATTGCAGATAATAATAAAAATAAAAATAGGGAATATTTATTTTTGTAAATTTTTGGGGAAACAAAAATTTTAATGATTACTAAATCATACACTGATAGAAAAAATAAAATTTCCTTTTAAGATTATGTGCATTCTTAAATTAAATCTTAGTATAAGATTTATCACGCTATTTTCATGATAAAATGAACTTAATTTTAATTTTTTTTTTACTACATTCACTGGTTCTGCAACTGCAGACTATAATAGTGACTAATTTGGGGTGAAAGTTGTCTTTACGCAACGACAATATCATAGCATATGAAGTCCCACTGATGTGAGACACTAGCTTATGGCAAAATGGGCGATAATTTTGGAAGCAATAATAAAATAAATAAATAAATCTTAATATGGGAATGTGGGTAATGTTTTTAGATTTTCTCAACTTGATTCAAACATTTGTCTTTTTCTATGTAAATTTTTGTAGTATAAAATAAGATTAAAAAAATCTTGAATATAGAATGTAGAAAATCTTAAGCCTAGGAAAACTTTCTTAAAATAAGAACAAAATGTGATTACGCTTCTTTCGTGACCAAATGGTCACGATTCTATGGCCAAAAATCTTAAAAGGTTTCTCCAATTTTTACTCTTGATTACATAGGGGGAGGGAGTCCAAAACCATTCAAGTAAAATTTAAAATTAATTAAATTTATAGATAGCCCCTAAGCACTAATTCGAGCTTTCACAGCCTTATCTTATCTTATCACCAGCTAGATCAATGAATATCAATGCAAAAACCAAGGATTAACGGCGAAAATGAAAGGTATAATAAGCTCGAGCAAAAGAGCACACAACAAAGAACAAAAACAAAACAAAGTTGCTCTCTTTATTTTTTTAATCTTAAAGATTTTTGATTCACATGAAAAATAATTTTATAGGATGGTAAGTCTGCCTCTTAGAACAATTTTGCATTTAAAACACATTTTCGTAAAAAGTCGATTTACGATACTTTCGCAAATCTGCGTCGATATATTTAATTTAAAAAATAGCGAAAATGTGACATTTTGGCTCTATCGTTCCTATGGCAGCAATAATATATAATGGTACGATTCCGGCCGTTCCGTCATACATATATACTAGCTGCAATAAAAAGAAGACTATCTGCAAAGTTTCATTCAGATAGCTCAAAAACTGAGAGACATGTCTGGATAGACTCGTCCGGTGATGCTAATCAAGAACTTATATACTTTAAGGGGGCGGATATGCATCCTTCACTGCGTCGCAAACTTATGAAAATTATCAAACAAAAACACCTTTTAACGATGTGAGATAAGAGTGACGATGGCACCTTCAACTTCAAAAGTTTTTGATATCAAATTTTGTGGCGATTAATAGTAACGTTAACAAACCGTTCAAATCTTGTTTATTGAATATCTTTTGAACGGAATTTCGGATCGGGATGATTGAGGTGTCATTCGACGCGTATTTGAAACTAGATCACAACATCATTTTTGCTCCACCAGCCCCAACAGCTCCAATTTTCAAAATTTTGAATTTCCCACTTTCACTCCCATTTTTCCTGAACTAATCCGTTTTTGAAAAATCTTAGTACGCAGTTTCAAATTAAAATTAAACTAAAAATTTTATGTGAATTTCAAAAGCATAAGACCCATTTCATTATTAAAAAAACTTTAATGGAAACAACTTTTTATTTAACTTTTTATTAATTTTATAGTCATTAAAAGATTTTGCAAGTCAGAAATCCATATTTATACCCTTACAGGGTATTATATAATAAAGTATATATATTATTGATCAGCATCACCAGTCGATTTAGAGTCGATTTAGCCATGCCCGTCTGCCTGTCTGTCTGCCCGTTGCTACGCAAACTAGTCTATAAGTTTTTGAGCTTAAGGCCTTAGTCGCTATAGCTTCTATTTGTTTAAGTTACGCACAATTTGTAATTGCGCGATAATTTCGTAATAATATTAATATTAATAATAATAATATTTAAAAAATTAAAAAAAATAAAATCGTTAAAAATATATCAGTTAAGCATATTGGACATTTAAAACTTAGCATATTTTATTCATTTAATATTGAATTAAGAATCATTTATAGCCAATAACAGATGTCTAGCCCCTTGGAATAGAGTCAAGAAGGTCCTGGCATCGTTTCTGGGAAATGGTACTCTAGGACTTGTTAGTTTGTTTCTAATGTTATCTAATGGTGGTAGACTTGGAAGCAGTAACAGCCCTATTATATCAGATCACAGATTTTCTATAAAATTATGGTCAAGAAATTTTTAAGGGCGCTTAAAAACTAACACATAGCCGTTCCATTGGCTTTATCCTGTTTTTTTATAGCCTTGCAGAGGGTATTATAATTTTGCCCAGATGTTTGCAACGCAGTGAAGGAGGCATCTCCGACCCCATAAAGTATATATATTCTTGATCAGCATCACCAGCCGAGTCGATCTAGCCATGTCCGTCTGTCTGTCTGTCCGTCTGTCGGTTTCTACGCGAACTAGTCTCTCAGTTGTTTAGCTATCGAGCTGAAATTTTCAACATAGTCTTATTTCTTTAGCACGCAGTATACATGTCGGAAGGATCGAAATCTGACTACTATAGCTGCCATAGGAATGATGGTGAAATTAATGTAAAAAAAATTTTAACTTCTCTGTTTTTCAACGTATTTCTATGAATTTTGAGATATAGCAGTTTTTTATGGTTCTAGAATTACGGTTTTCATTTCATTAAAATCGGACCACTATATCATATAGCTGCCATAGATGCGATCGGTCGATTTATATGAAAATGTAAAATTCTACATGTAAAATGTAAAATGTACACAATACGATGTTTTTTTTAACATTACTTAAATGGTTCGATTTTCAATGATCCAATTGCAGACTGCAAGGGTATACCAACTTCGGTTTACCGAAGTTAGCTTTCTTTCTCGTTTTTTTTGCTAATGTCCTGTTGAAGGACCCTAGCAAGTGGGATTTCATATTCTGCAAGGACTAGCATTATTATACATATTTAAAATATTCGCGGACACTTGCTAATCTCGGATGGGTTTGTACTTACTCTATAGTAGAAAAAGCCGGCCTTTCTCTTATCTGACATAATTTTTGGTATGTCAAATTTGCATGCTCCTAGGCTAATGTGTGTCTAGCAATATGTCTCTTATTTATTAATGGCGTTTTTTTTTTTGGTCTGCAGACTTTTGTGTTATGTTGCCTGAGCTACATATGTGTGAACTGTTTGCTCTATTGCATCCGTTTTAGGCTACTTTCAAGCTCAGTAGAAGACTTGAAGATATTTATCTTGCTCTCTGGAAACAACATATTGACATAAAAGAGAATCAGGAATTTTTTTAGGATCAGGATTTAGGATCAGTGAAATCATAATCAAACCTGATAAACAAGCGCTTTCTTTCAAGGCAATTTAGCGAAACTTAAAATATTTGTTTAAAAATGTTGTAGAGCTGCTATTATTTTTTTCGTTATTTTTATTGTCTTTTTCAACAAAATTCTAAGAAAATATTTAGACAGGAATTCGAAGAACAAAAGCATATTTTACAGTAGGGGGAATACTAATAAATAATATAAAAATCTAAATTAAAACTTCGTTTAGGGGTGTTTTTGAGTGATATCAAAAGCTTTAGTTGAAAACTCAAATGGGAAAAATTAACAACAAAAAATCCATGTAAGAAATTAGCTATCTGGGATCATTTCTACTAATTTTGATGACAAAGCGAATTTTCGGAAATATGTGTTTTATATCAAAAGGTAAGCAGCAATCTCAAGGGCTATACAGCCCGAAGTGACTATCAAACTTGTAAGAGCCATTTTTTAAATAAAATTAACAAAATCTTACAAAATAATTAATTTTAGTTTCAAATTCTTATTTATAATATTTAGATCAATTTTGTCAAGGCAAAGTAAATATCATATCAAAATACATAATATACAAAATACACGTTCTGTAACTTTAGTTGTCCAGAAGTTATGGGCGCGACAAATCGATTTTTTTCAGTTTTCTCGCCAAAGTAGCGGGAAACGCAAAAATTGTATCAAATTAAAAACGAGAAAGAAAGCTAACTTCGGTAATCCGAAGTTCGTATACCCTTGCAGTCTGCAATCGGATCATTGAAAATCGAACCATTTTAGTAATGTTGATTAAATATCGAATTTTGTACATTATACATTTTACATGTAGAATTTTACATTTCATATAAATCGACCGATCGCTTCTATCGCAGCTATATGATATAGTTGTCCGATCTTAAAAAAATGAAAACCGTAATTCTAGAACCATAAAAAACTGATATATCTCAAAATGTATACAAATACGTTTAAAAACAGTTAAATTTTTGTTTACATTAATTTCGCCATCATTCCTATGGCAGCTATAGGATATAGTAGTCCGACCGGCCGTTCCGGTATATATACTGCGTGCTAAAGAAATAAGACTATGCTGAAAATTTCTGCTCGATAGCTCAAAAACTGAGAGACTAGTTCGCGTAGAAACCGACAGACGGACAGACAGGCGGACATGGCTCGGCTGGTGATGCTGATCAAGAATATATATACTTTATGGGGTCGGAGATGCCTCCTTCACTGCGTTGCAAACATCTGGTCAAAATTAGAATACCCTCTGCAAGGGTATAACAAAAATTTTAAAACGATCCTTTTTTTTCAAATTTAAAATATTTTAAGTTTCCTTTGATGATTTTAAAATTTCAAAAACTTAAAAGAAAAATTAATTTTATTTATAAATTCTTAATATTATATTAGGAAAAATTATGCCCAGGCAAAGCTATTAGCACTTCAAAATACCTTTCCATATAACACGTTCCTGTAGCTTTATTCGTTTAGAAGTTATGGGCGCGGGAAATCTAGAGCCAAACTAGCGGAAAAACCAAAAAGTGGTAAAACAAAAGTTGTTCAGCTCGAGTTGATAAATTAAATAAAGGTGGTTCCAGGACTCTAAAAAAAAATCGACAGACCCACAGACAGACAGACAGACAAACAACAGGATAAACGTTTTAATTTCGGAAAGTTAAAATCTTGTTTTTGAATATCTTTTGAACGCAGTATCGGATCGAGATGATTGACAAAAACATTAGCATTTTTTGGATTTTTTCTCCACCGACCCCAACAGCGGCAATTTTTTAATTTTACTAATTCGTTTTTGAAAAATCTTAGTATGCAGTTTCAAAGAGGTTTATTACCTTTCGACAAAGATATAAATGGTTCTGATCGGACTATCGTAGCAGATTTTCAATTCTATGGCTCTATATAGTAGTGTCCTTGCGCACCACTGTCTCGGTGCTCATCGTCATTACGTGGAGTGCAGTCCACAGTGATTATTGCAATTGAAAGCGGTGTGATGTATCAAGATTAGGGAGTAGATCACATAAATTTAAAAAAATTTAAAATTTGTTCAATGTTATCATTCAATATTTATTATCAACATTTTTTTTTTCAATTGAAAAATAAGTTTTATATTCAATATCTATGTAAAAAAAATTAAGGTTTCTCGCGTTTTTTAATTGGCTGTAAGTAAATATGGTATACTTTTTTTTGTTTTTTAAGTGAAATTTCTTTAGGCGCGTAATGGATTTTCGGGTGCGGAGTAAAACCGAGTCAGAATCGTAACGAAAATCGACGAGATCCAGCGAGATAGCAAGCTGTAACACCACCGCTCACCGTTTTGCTTGCAAATCACTGACGATGAGCACCGAGACTGTGGTGCGCAAGAAGACTACTATATACAGCCGTAGAATTGAAAATCTGCTACGATAGTCCGATCAGAACCATTTATATCTTGATCGAATGGTATTGTAAAGCTATTTGAAACTTCATACTAAGATTTTTCAAAAACGGAATAGTTTATGAGAAATGGGAGTGAAAGTGCGAAATTGAAGATTTTGAAAATTGGAGCTATTGGGGCCGGTGGAGCTAAAATCCCCAAATTTTTAATGTTGTTGTGATCTAGCTTTAAATACGCGTCGAATGACACCTCGATCATCCTGATCCGATACTCCGTTCAAAAGATATTTAATAAACAAGATTTTAACGGATTTTTAACAAGATGGAACTACCTTTATTTTATTAAACAGCTCGAGCTGAACATTTTTTGTTCTACGACTTTTTGGGTTTCCCGCTAGTTTGGCGGGAAAACAGCTAAAAAAGCTAGATTTCCCGCGCCCATAACTTCTAAACGACTAAAGCCACAGAAACGTGCTATATGTCGTTGGAAAGGTATTTTGAAATGATAATAGCTTTGCCTTGACATAATTTATCAAAATATAATATTAAAGAATTTATAGTTAAAAGTAATTTTTTTTTTTTACGTTTTTGAAGTTTTCTTAAAAATGTTTTTAATTAGTTTCAAAATCGGCACTTAGCTGAAATATTTAAAAGGGCAAAACAGGCAGCGTGCCGATTTTGAAACTAATTAAAAACTTTTTAAATATTTTTGTTTAAATAACTATTAATCGTCACAAAATTTGGTATCTGAAATTTTTTGAGTTGAATGTGCCATCGTCACTTTAATCTCACCTCGTTAAGAGGTGTTTTTATTTAATAACTGTTACAGCTTGCTATCTCGCTCTTACGAATCAGCAATTTTGTATCACGCCACTGTGGATATTAACTAGTGCTGACTGAAAATATCATATTTTAATAGAAAAGATATAAAAAAAACTAACAAAATTAAAAATATATATGAAAATGATATTAATTAATTATAGACAATTATTTAATATATTTCCCAGGTGATATTGTAAATTAATTAAATATCTTAGACAATGAGTATTTTGCTTGTTGAATAAAGGATTAGTTGTTGTCTTTTTCATTAACTTTCCCGTTAGAAATATGTATATAGGAAATTGGATTCTAATTTTACTCTTATCTATGAGGCCGCACATCTGTTTGTCTTATTTTCTGAGATCCCACGCAGGCGTTCAGATTACATGTACAATATTTTGCAAATATCGTAGAACAATAATTTTGTTCAGGAAAAATCGGCCGTTTTTTTTAAATTTTTAATTTTTTTAAATTAATGAAAAGAGATACGGAAGTGAAATAAAGTTAGTTTTGTTGTAAATTAAACAATGTATATGACTAAAATTGTTTTGATGTAAAAATCGCAATTTTTAGTGGAGAAAAGCTGTGTGAAAGTCAGACATGCCAACTGTGCTAATAATTAAGTTCGTCACTGTATGTTGATTAGCGCACACTCGGTGTTCATCGTCACTACGTAGACGGCCGTCCACAGTGATATGTGTTTGCCATTCCCAGTGAGACGCGTGTGTCTTGGCTACGATTTAAATACTTGTTGAGCAGCTTGTATTAATTGCCTTTCCCAGTTTGCTCGAAAACCACCTGATTATTAGTTCAGTCGCTATGACCACTGCTTATCTTGGTACGATTATACACACAAAGTCTCTTGACGAGTTCGAGGCCTTCGACAAAGGGTTTCTTGTAGTAGACGGCAGCGGAAAGGTATGATTTATTACGTTAAACGGTGTATTAGTTACATATTTTGCCCTCAGATAATAGGCGTGGGCAACGACTACCAGGAATGGATTTCCAGCAACCCCATCAAGAGCACGGATCTGACCGAGGTGACCCTTTCGGAGTACCAATTCCTAATGCCGGGATTCGTGGACTGTCATATACACGCACCGCAATATGCACAAATTGGCCTGGGACTGGACATGCCTCTGCTGGATTGGCTCAACACTTACACGTTTCCGCTGGAGGCCAAGTTTTCCGACCAGAATTACGCCCAGCAGGTCTACAGGAACGTTGTCGTAAGTGCCAAATCGAAATATATATTCCGGAACACCCGTTTTTCTTATCGTGTGAGCTGGGCATACCAACATACATACATATGTACACGCACAATTATACATATGGACACACATACGCTACAAACCGAGCAATCCAATAAATTAGTCGCCGACCCAGAGTTGATGATATTGTGATACTTCTAGTCAGCAACGCTGCGCAGTGGCACCACTCTGGCCTCCTACTTTGCAACTAATAACCTGGAATCGACGTTAATATTGGCGCGGGAGGCAGTGCGTCAAGGCCAACGGGCGCTCATCGGCAAGGTCTGCTCGAATTGCAACAGTCCAGACTACTACGTGTGCGTATTGAGCGTGACGGATTCATTTCTAGAATAGAGTATAGTCAACATAACGGTTTTGCTAGGGAGACGACGGAGGAGTCAGCCACCGCAACGATAGCATTTGTGGAAGAGATGAAGAAGCTTGGTAGTCCGCTTGTGTTGCCGACGATCACGCCGCGGTTTGCCCTTAGTTGCAGTAAGGAACTGCTCAGAGAACTGGGCGACATTGCAAGGCGATTCGACCTTCACATCCAAAGCCACATCAGCGAGAATCTGGCCGAGATTAAGGTCGTAAGGGAGATCTTTAATACCAGTTATGCTGGGGCCTATGACGACGCTGGACTGCTCACCGACAAGGTGAGCCCTTTATTATCGTTCTCGTTCTTTACTATTTTTATACCCGGTACCCAAAGGGTACAAGGGTACACGTATTATAAGTTAGTGCCAACCGAGAATGTATGTAACAGGCAGAAGGAGGTATCTCCGACCCTATAAAGCATATATATTCTTGATCAGCGTCACCAGCCAAGTCGACTTAGCCATGTCCGTCTGTCCGTTCGTGTGAAACAACAGATCTCAGACACTATAAGAGCTAGAGTTGCCAAATTTGGTGACAGCATTGAAATCTTTTGCACGCAAATCACTTCCGCCCTCAAAAATCATTAAAAAAACGTTAAATAAGCTATGCTCGTAATTTTAAAAGTTAATAGATAAAGTAAAGTAGGCTTTAGCGGTCAATTTGAGTATAATCGGATGATAAACTCGGGAGATATAAGCAATAAGGTTAGCCTTTTAAGGCGCCCCCTAAGGCAAGCTGCGTAGCCTGGAGTCGTCTGGGTTATGGGTTCGAGCCCTGACCGCGTTTTAGGGAAACTAAAAAAGTAGTAAAATAAAAATGAATGAAAAACTATATATACTATATATTTTGTTTCTGTGTGAAATTGAACTCGGGCCAACTTTTCAAAACATAAATGTATCGGCCGCTTAGACAGCTGGGCCATTACCTATATTACGCGTCAAGGGGCCATTTTCATACTAACAACTGTTGACTTAATTTTGGCAGTACTGAAATAAAATGTATTAATTGAATAAAAAGGAAAAAAACTTAAAGACAACAAATAAAAATTGTGGGATTTTGCGGGATTTGAACTCTGAACTTTCTTGCATAAAAGTCGTTTGCCCAGCCCTGAGAGCTCCAGGCTATGCCGTATATTACGTAATTGACAGAGATTGTCCATCTAATAGCTTCCATATTTTCTTAATGAAAAAACGATTTGTATTGTAATAGAGATGCACAAGCAAGTGTGTGTGAAAGAGAAAAGAGATCGACAGTTGACAAAAAAAAGGAAAATGGCAACAAATACCCAGGAGCAGAAAGAGCGTAACAAGAAATGACAAAATAACAATTTCCCGTTCATAACCTAACTTTGACAGAACTTATATAAAAGGTGTCAATTGAAAACAAGAGAAAAAATGAATAAGAATCTGAAATAAAAAAAAGAAAGAAAGCTAACCGCGGTAAATCGAAGGTTGTATACCCTTGCAGTCTGCAATTGGATTATTGAAAATTTACCTATTTTGGTAATGTTGAAAAAATATCGAATTTTGTATATTTTGTAAATTATAAATTTTGCATGTAGAATTTTACATTTTCATATAAATCGACCGATCGCTTCTATGGCAGCTATATGATATAGTTGTCCGATCTTAATGAAATTAAAACCGTAATTCTAAAACCGTATAAAACCACTATATCTCGAAATTTATAAAAATACGATTAAAAACAGAGAAGTTAAACTTTTTTACATTAATTTCGCTGCTATGGCAGCTATAGGATATAGTGGTCCGATATCGGCGGTTCCGACATATATACTGCGTGCCAATGAAATACGATTATTCTGACAATTTCAGCTAGATAGCTCAAAAACTGAGAGACTAGTTCGCGTACCGACAGACGGGCATGGTTAGATCCACTCCGCTGATGGTGCTGATCAAGAATATATATACTTTATGGGGCCGGAGATGCCTCCTTCACTGCGTTGCAAATATCATGGAAAATTTATAATACCCTCTGCAAGGGTATAATTAAAAAAATAAAACTTGGAACTCAGACCTTTCTTGCATAAAAAACGGTTGCCCATGCATGAAATCTAATTTGAACGGCGATTTACTTTAAGAAGTATCGAAGTATGTAGTGTTTCAAATTGCATTTCAATGTAAAGAACAATAGGTTAGGCACCGGGTATCTCACAGTCGAGCACTCTCGACTGCAGCTTTCTGACTTGTTTTACTTACCTATATGTGTTTTCTCTAGACGGTCATGGCGCATGGAGTGCACCTGGAGGACGAAGAAGTCGCACTGCTGAAAGATCGGGGCACATCTGTGGCTCACTGTCCTGCGTCAAACACTCTGCTCAGCTCGGGACTGTGCGACGTACAGCGGCTAATTAATGCAGGTGTGACTGTGGGCCTTGGCACCGACGTCTCGGGTGGAAACTCGGTATCGATTCAAGATGCCTTACTGCGTTCGTTGGAGGTTTCGAAGCACCTGGACTTTTTTAAGAAGCACAACATACGCGGTTCCGGGGAGGCCAAGACACCCGATCCAGCCTACGTTCAGCTGAAGTACAAGCAGGCACTCTACCTTGCTACTTTGGGTGGCGCCAAGGCGCTTTCCCTTGACCACCTGACTGGAAACTTCATTTTGGGCAAAGAGTTCGATGCTCTGCTGATTGATGTAAGCGTCGTTGAAAAGCCAGTGCGATTGCTCACCGTCGACGAGCTATTGGAGAAATTTATTTTCACGGGAAGTGACCGCAATATTACGGAAGTCTTCGTGGCAGGCAAGCGCGTTAAGAAGGAATTGTAAAAGTAGGTGGTATTAACAGCGGCATATATAAAGAATTTATTGCTATACATAAAGACAATCGGCAATTCTTAAACGGGATTTCTTTCTTTTTTTTAGATAACCGATATATACTATTATGTACACTTCATTCTCGGGAATAGTTGCATACATAAAATTTGTATATACCCTTTAAACTTTAATTTCAATTAAATATAGGCATGTAGTAATCACATATTGGCTATAAATGAAAAAGATATTTACGATATTTCACACTACATGGAGGGTACAAAGGGTAGTTGAGATGCTCATTCACCTTGGATTTTCGCTTTTCGTTCAGGTTTCAGCGGAATTGTTTAGAGGGAGTAAATTGGAATATAAAAGTCGAATGGGCTTTGAAGGTACAAAATTAAGTAAGGATTCTCCAAATTTTAAGGAGTCTGAAATGTCGGCTCCATTGGTGACATAAGCAAATAGGTTGACTTTAAAAGCTTAGGCTTCTATAAACACTTACACTAGGTTTAGCTATGAGTAATTAGGTAATTAGAGCTAGTTGCGAAAATGATATATATAGAAGCAGGACTCGTTTTACGTGTTGAACATGTTTTGCTGCGTGGCATCGTTTTCGAAATCTGTCCAGGCATTGTTCAGTTCCATGAAAATGAGCTTGGCTATCTCCTCGTTTTGGGTTCCATTGTGCTATGAGAATAATAATTAATAGCTTTGATCCGTATTGAATGCTGTCATAGCACTAACCTTATCTGGATGGACGGCCAGGCAGGCGCGACGGTATGCTTTCTTTACCTCAGCCGGGGTCACCATGGTGGACATCTCACAGCGCTGCCACTTGGCATTATCCCAGAGCACTGTGTGCATGGAGCAGAGAAGCGCGCGAATATTGTTCTTCTTGCCGTCAGTCTGTAAAAAGTGAAACAATGAATATTTCAACAGAAGCCACTGTCAGCCCCCTTTGCTTACCCATTCCATAATGAGCACTTTCTTGGGATCCATGTCCTTGACCAGCTCCTCCTTGCGCAGTTCGTTTATGGAGCGTGGGCCTTGGTTCATCTTACTGCCGAAGGAGTAGCCCTGTTGACCCAGAATGTCTGCGAATATATCGGAGCTTTTGTTTCCGCCAAAGCCTGCCTGCTGCGCTGGCTTTGGTGAATCAAAATGAACCCGGCTGTAATCCGGACGTGCTTGGCCAGGTTGTGACTGCGGTGGTTGGGGCGGTGTCTTTACAAACGGACCTTGTTGCGGCTGCTGTTGCGGGATTGTCGGCTGGGACGGTTTGTGTGAGGGGCTAGGGTACTGCGTCGGCTGGGGACTAACGCCGACCGGAGTCTTTCCACTTGTTGCGCTGCGTTGAAAGTTTATATTGAGTCCCGAAGCCAGATTTGCAATGTCAGCAAAGGGATCGGAAGGTGCCGTTGGCGGCTGAGTTGGTAAGGACTCTTTTCTGGTCACGGGCTGGGTCACAAAACTTGGCAAGGATCCACCGCATGGCGGAAGATTTACTCCTGTCGTGGGCTTACCGCTAGCTGCACTGCTCTGATCTACCGATCCAAATAAGTCAAATAGGTCTGCGTTAATCTTTGCCTGATTCGGCGCCAACAAGGGCGCGGCTGGAAGGACATCTGGTATTGGTGCCGAGCCTATTCCGGTAGAGTTATCATCGCCGAAGGCCCCCAACAAGTCAAAGCTGGCATCGGTGCTGGGTATGGCGCTGCCCAGAGGGTTCGATGCTGGTGCGTCGCTGGGCTGCTGGTTGAGGTTGAGCAGATCAATGGGCGGCGACGGCTCTGGTGTGACAATCGGAGGATCATGGGAGGTCTCTGTGACGTCAGGAAGAACAAGCGGAGAACTGGCGCGCTCAGGTTTCCGCAAAGGAGGAGGGGACGATGATCGTGTGCTTGGTTTTGTTACTGGAAATAGGCCAAATTGTGGATCAAAGTGTGCCGAGGCTACCCGGTTGAACCTACCAAAGTTATCGAGCATCTCGGCAAATTCCAGGTCCGAGCTAAAAAGGTTAGCTGGCGATCGCTTAGGCTTGGCCGGCATCCATGGTGGCTTGTGGCTGGGAGGAGTTTCCGACTCTGTTACGGCCAGCGAGAGTGACACGCAAAAGTTCGACGTCACCTGCTCGGGATCTGGCAAGTCGTCGAGGTCATTGCTGTTAAAGGTGATCAGCGTTTCCGGCTCGGGAATGAATCCCGTGTTTATTTGGAACTGACATATCTTAAGGCCCTGTGGACGCACCATTCCCTTTCGGGCGTGGTACAATACTATCGTCACGTCTCCGCATACGGTCAGGTTGATAGGTAGCACTAATTTTCCCGGGCCTGCCTGGTGTAAGCTGGAAGATTCGATTGGCAAGGTGTAAAAAAGTAATCTGGATAACATTTTGCCCGATCTTACCGAATATTTTCGTAGTCTTGCAGTGTGCTGAGCAACATATTTTCATTGCAGTACACCTCCATGTATGTACGACAGCCATCGCGAGCCTTCGTCATCCTTGGAACAGGCTGACAGCTAAGCGCCACCAGGTTAACGTTCTTATAGTGCGGCAGCAGAGGAGTGGTTCGCAAAATATCACCGAAGTAATACAGGTAACGGAACTCTGAGGGGCGCAAGTTAATGGTGTGGCGCTTGACAGCGAACACCTGTACAGCGTCCTCTGGCTCTTGAAGCAAGTCTGCGTACATCAGCAGTGCGCTTATGACAGTGGCGGCAGTGCATCCACCCGAGTCTCCAGTCTGTACGATTACAACCGACTTTGCGTCCGCACTGAGAAAGTTGTACATGTCCGCTGACACTGTAAACAGGCCCTATTTGAAGAAACAGGATAAAATTATTAGTATAAGGCAAATTAAGTCTATCATGTATGTACATTTAATATAATGTAGTGTCATAAGAGCAGTGGTGCCCAAGGAATACATTGACAAGTTAGGATCGCATTAAAGTGTGTTATAAATACAAGTATATATATTCTTGACCAGCATCACCAGCCAGCCGAGTCGATCTAGCCATGTCTAGCCATAGTCTTATTTCTTTAGCACGCAGTATATATGTCGGTATATATGCAGAAATCTGACTACTATATCCTATAGCTGCCACAGGAATGATGGCGAAATAAATGTAAAAAAAATTGTAACTTCTCTGTTTTTAAACGCATTTCTATACATTTTGAGATATAGCAGTTTTTTATGGTTCTAGAATTACGGTTTTCATTTTTTTAAGATCGGACAACTATATCATATAGCTGTCATAGAAGCGATCGGTCGATTTATATGGAAATGTAAGATTCTACATGTAAAATGTACAATTTACAAAATTCGATATTTTTTCAACATTACTAAAATGGCTCAATATTCAATGATCCAATTGCAGACTGCTAGGGTATACCAACTTCGGTTTACGGAAGTTAGCTTGCTTTCTCGTTGATATTTTAGTGTATTGTGGATGACAATATTTTATTGATGGCATTGAGTATTTATAAGTCCTCAAGAGTATAAAGACGTTAATATTGCTTTTAAGGCAAATTCCAAGAAATGTTGTTAAAAGTGGTAATTCTCACTATATACAAATGAACAAGAATTAAATCTCAATCAAGGTGGGACTTACTTTGTATACCTTTTTAAAAATTAGATTTAATCTAAAATTTGCACATTTGGGACGACCCGCTTTAACATCAAATTATAAAAACATCGCAACGACTTCAGGCATTTAACATTACAAAACACGTAGCACAATTGAGTTGGGAAAAAATCGATTACAATATCGATTCTATTTTGGCAGAATCGATGTATCGTGAACCCCTAATCTTTTGGATCATCAATGGCTTTTGAAAATGAAATCATTTTTTTTTTTTAATGTTCTGGAAACGTAATTTATATTCGCTTTTTATGTTATTCTTTCGTTATTTATGTTTTAAAAACGTATAAATTTTCTTTATTTATATTAAAGAAATGTATTTTTGGTTTGCTCTTTATTTGTATCAGAACATGAAATCCGGATTTAATTTCTATAAATTAAAAAATAAATAAATAATAGTTTCCTTTTCGATTTATTCGGTTAAGATGTTTTTTTCTAAAAGATCGAAAAAAACCGATGCACTGAGAATCGATTTTTTCCCAGCTCTATAGCACAAGCCCAAGCCCCTCTGATTAAAATTCTATAAAAAATTTGATCAGTGAGAATTGTCTTTCAAAAGGTCCTATAGCTTTGCATACTGTTTGATAGGTGTTGTAAATAACACCTTGCATACTTCCAGATGTCCGGCCTTTTACAATATACAGTAAGATTCTCGGACAAAAGTATTCGCTGTTGTTAGGATGAATAACGTCTGGTCGTTATATCTGCAGCTCTGAAGCAGTATGGAGGATTTTATCATTCAAAGAGGATATCCGGGCAGAGTGCCACAATCCCAGCTTACTATACATGGAACCAGAGTTCTAAAGCCTTTCATAGGTAAAAACAATTGGGAACGCTACAGTTGACTGTTACCGACTGTGAGATATCCGGTATCCAAAGCATTGTAAATTAATTAAATAGCCCATTAACATGGAACAAAAATGTAGACAAATGAAGACAAATGTTGAGCAACACCCAAAAAAGACAAATGTTGCTAGGAACATGTTGAGCAACACGCATTGGTTCTCTCAACATAGAAGAATAAGCATACACACAAACTTTATTGTTTAATAAATTCCATGTTTATATCGATTTTACCCAAATTTTCAGAAATTTTCCGCACAAACCTATTTATTTATTTTATCTATTTACTTAAACAATTTCGTCTATTGCTTATATAAACTTTTTTATGATTTATGGGGGGAGAAGTGGGAGTAGCGAAATTTTAAAACAAACTTGAGCTGCGTGCAACGGATTAGAATGCTGTCCCCCAATTTGATCTGTCCGTCCGTGTGAAACAACAGATCTCAGAGGCTGTAAGAGCTAGAGTTACCAAATTTGGTGAGAACATTCGAATCTGTCGCAGATCAAATTTGTTTTAAAATTTGACCACGCCCTCTTCCGCCCTCAAAACTAATGAAAAAAAAGTTAACAGATAAAATAAAAGAATAGGCTTGAGCAGACGTTTCCTGAAAATTTCATGTAAGATATTAGCAATAAGGTTAGAATTTTAAGACACCTCTTTCGGACGCTGCTAGCTACAAACTGCGTAACCTGTAGCCGTCTGGGTTGTGGGTTCAAGCCCAGACCGCGCTCAAAACTTTTTTGTTTGCATTCCTTTTATTTTATTATATAACACCCGGAGAAAAACTAAAAAAAAGCTAGTAACATTTTGTATTCTATTATTTTTTTGTTTTTTGTGTCGGGATTGAACACGGATCAATCCTGCAAAATTTAAATAATTGGCCGCTTAGACAACTGGGCAATTACCGATTTTACTTATGAAGCGGAAATGTTCGTACTAAGTTTACTTGACCAAAAAATGGCGCCAAAGCTGCAGAGCAGAAAGAGAGTGAATCGAATAATAATAAGAAAAAGAAATTCAAATAAAAACTAAAATAAGAAATTAAAAAAAAAAAAAAAAAAAAAAAAAATCGATGGAATGAGGATCCACTTAGGTNAAAAAAATCGATGGAATGAGCGGGATTTGAACTCATGCTGTTATTGCCAAAAACAACACACACACAGCACCCAGACCTCCAGGATACACCCTATATTATATAGTTCGCGGCAAATGCCGCACTAAATATCTTCAACACTTTTGCTCTTAAAAGCGACATTATTTTTAGAATAGAAAACATATGTGCGCGAAAAGGAGAGCCAATCGCTTAACATTTGGCTCGCGCCTAAAAATATCATTTGTTGGCTTCGATCAAGCGAGTGTTGTTACGTCGAATTTTTGGATTATAGTTTAAAAAGCGTAATTTTCATTGCGATTGGTTTTAATTAACGATTGTTCTTATTAGTCGAGCACACTCGTAGCGTATAATTACCGAAAACAAGAAAGAAAGTTAATTTCGGTAAACCGAAGCTGGTATACCCTTGCAGTCTGCAAGTGGATCATTGAAAATCGAACCATTTTAGTAATGTTGAAAAAATATCGAATTTTGTAAATGTCACATTTTTATAGACTATAAATAGACCGATCGCTTCTATGGCAACTATATGATATAGTTGTCCGATCTTAATGAAATTAAAACCGTAGTTCTAGAACCATAAAAACCTGATATATCTCGAAATCTAATGAAATACGTTTAAAAACAGAGAAGTTAAAATTTTTTGTACATTAATTTCGCCATCATTCCTATTGCAGCTATATATATATATAGTAGTCCGATTTCGGCCGTTCCGACATACATATATACTGCGTGCTAAAGAAATAAGACTACGTGGGCTGCTATATATATTTCTGGCCTAGGCAACACTAAGTGTTGTTAGGTGGAATCTGACATTTCCATTGAAAAGTTCGACATTTTTAAGCATAAGCGTACTCAGAACGGTTTGACGTACGACTATCATTTGTGTTGTTTACAGTTACTTAAAAAAATCAATTTCGCAAAAAAATGGAATTAACTCGTGAACATTTTCGTGCGATCATTTTTCACAACTTTCGGCGTGGATTATCACGACAAGAGTGCAGCGATGAACTTAAATCTTTGTATGACTATGAAGCACCATCCTATAGCACTGTGAAAAACTGGTACAACGAATTCAATCGTGGCCGACGCTCCCT
>VNJZ01009023.1:0-46289 GCA_008042795.1 Drosophila asahinai
CTCCGGGAAACGCGTTTCGAGTCGATTGAAGAGATAAAAGCGGAATCGACGAGGGCGCTCATGGCTATACCGGAAAGGGACTATTTGGCCTGTTTCGAGGATTTGAAGAAACGTTGGCATAAGTGTATTTTATCGGGAGGGTATTACTTTCAAGGGGATGAAATTGATTCATAATAAATAAAGAATATTCACTTTACAAACAAAAACAAACCTTACTTTTTGCCCACAGTAGTATATACTTAGCACTAAGCCTAAAGCACGCCCAAAGATAAACCAAAGCCTCGTAACACTATCAAGTATCGCTTTTATTGATCAAAATGTGCGGAATTTGCTTAAACTTAGGAATGAATTGTACGTGGGAGGATGAGTTGTTGCGAGAGGGAGAGTGGGATGCGAGAAACATGAGGAAAGCAGCAGCTGCCACCGGCTTATGTTTCATTATCCTCAATCTTGGGCGCCAGGTAGTAGCGTATGTGGCCCAGATCCTTGATCGCATACTCCACCACCAGCGGCACATCGGCGCACATCGACAGCTGCACCTGGGTGGACAATGGCGTCGCTTTGGTGAAGGCGTTCAGGTAGCGACAGGCAAAGGTGAGCGTCACCGGCTCCTGCATCTCGATGATGACTGCCTCCTCCTCCTTGTCGACCGAACCGGTTTGGGCCAACTTGATGTTGGCAGTGCCCACATCGCCGCTGGCCGAGAACTTGACGCCCTCCTTGGTGCAGCAGATGACAACGGACTCGCTGAATTGGGCCAGATCGCGGCAAATGCGCGCAAATTCCATGGCCGGCATGCGGACCACGCACGAGAAGTCCGTCTCAGGGATGCCCAGGTGCTCCTGGTCGAGGTTCATCAGCTTCATCTCGTAGTCGGAGACCTTCTCCTGGTTGGCCGACTCGAACATGATGGTCACCGTGTCGGCGTTGTCCTGCGCCTTCATCGTCACGTTGTCCTCGTTGTTGGCGCACTTCAGGATCTTGGCCATGCTGCCCAGGTTCATGCCCATGGACAGGTTGCGGTCGCAGCGGAACTTGTCGAAGCCATCGGATCGCAGCGTCAGCGACACCAGGGACACATGGGAGTTGTCCATGGCCTGCAGCTGTGGGCGAAACAAAGCGGTGAGTGGCGGATTTCCACATGGCACCCGTTGTGTTGGGACTTACCTGGATGCCGGAGTCGCTGCAGTCGAAGGTGGCCTCGTTCAGTAGGTCCTTGATGGCGTCCAGGATCTTCTTCAGAATGGTGGCTTGTCCCAGGCGTGCCTCAAACATGTTGGCTCTTTTGTACACTTGTTCGTGGTGAAATGCAACTTGTGCGAATACTGGGCTCTATGGAGAGTCTTTGGACGTTGTTAATAACTAATGTCAGTCGAGAAGGTTGGCAGGAAAGATCAATGATGCTTCCGCGGCTGCGAATTTAATACGAGTGACGAACGCGGTTTTTTCGCGGGAATTGTGCGAAACGAGCGGGATAGAGATGTGAAAAATATATCGATACATCGATATTACTATCGAATTTTAGGCCGTGATATCTGAATATCGATTCTTTTATTCTGATGTTGTCCAAAAACGGTTAAGAAAAAGAGCATCTGCATTTATTTAATTTCATTGAGACTTTCAAAATTTTCAAAAAAAATTTAACGATTTATCATCGATATATTATTATTTAAATATTTTCACATCCCTGGTTTTCTCTGAAATCGATCGTGATAGGGTTGTAAAATCTATCAAACGAGCGATGAATATCGAAAGCAGTACAAATTTTATATATTTTAAAGTAGAAATAATTACAAAACTTTGACATAATCAAGACTTAATACTTTAACGAAAGCGATGGCGAACAAATGTGGGTGGCGATGCCGGTTTTTGCTCCTTCAAACGCTGTGCGTGGACTGCCATACCTCGTAATTCTTTAACTCCAAGGCCTGGAAGCAAAATTGTTTTCTCATTTCAAAGTTAATCATTTTATCCACTCACCATGAACTGTTTGAGTTTCCTGCACTCCGTTCGGGTCCAATTGTGTAAAGAACTGCTCCAGAGCGACATGTTTTTGCACGGTGGCCACGCAGATGGCCGGAATCAACGAGGAGAGATTGAAGTCCTTATAGGATCTCCGGCGCAACAGCTCCTGAACCAGGGGCAAATGGCCAGCATATGTGGCCAGAGTCAATGCATTTTGACCAAAGTAATTGATAGCGAATATATTTGCACCGAACTCCAGAAGGGTGCGGGCGCACTCGAATCTGCCGAGGTAGCAGGCTTTCAACAAGGCGCTGTTTCCATAGCTGTCCAACTCTTCCAGGTTGTCATGCTTGTCGCGAGCCATGGTGCAGACGATGCGCAGGGAAACTACATCGTCCTGACCCACACAGCTAAGAGCTGAAACGGCAATCGTGAATTTTCTGCTTTTCGTATTAAATTTAATTACCATTTATTTCAGTCATTTCCAAAAGCTCCAAAATATAACGGCACTTGGCGGAAACGAAACCAGGGCTACAATGCTATCGGTAATGCCCATAAAGCACTTAATTTAATCGATGGGCAGCACTTATTGTATACAAAGCAAAACGTTTTATTAAAATTGACAAGCATAAGATATTGACGGGGAAAACAATAATAAAATGATTTTTTTTTTTGTGGTTCATATTTCACAATATTGCAGTAATCGAAATGAAAAAAGTGTTTGAAAATTTGCAATGGCACTATCGATATAAAGCCGCAATCAAACAAAACTTTATTTTTCTTAAATCTTGTGTTTTTCAATGATAAATAAAGCCTTTGGGATTTCTAGTCTCAAAACTAAATCCCCAAACACCAAAGAACTGCTTTAAAATTGCTTTTTCGAAGAATCGATAGATCGATAACTTTTGGCGACCGACAACACTGCTTGTCAAAAACGCATCACAACGTCAGGGACGCTTCCTGTTTCTTTCTTTCTGAGAATTTGTCTCATACAAACGGCAAAATGGTTCGTCGACGAAATTTCGGTGCATCGAACAACAAAAGCGTTGAAATGCAGCGAAACTGCAAGTGCCATGGCGTAAAGTGCGTGATGGCCGGAATATGCGGGGGCCGCTTTGTTGCGAAAATGCGAAAAACCGATGCGAAATTCGTTTGTTTTGAAATGTACTAAATGGGACTATCATATCTCGGTGTTTTGCAGTCGCTCGTTATCCCGGAGAAGTTCCAGCACATCCTGCGTATTATGAATACGAACATCGATGGCAAGCGCAAGGTGGGCATCGCCATGACCGCCATCAAGGGTGTGGGTCGCCGCTACTCGAACATTGTGCTGAAGAAGGCCGATGTCGATCTGACTAAGCGCGCCGGTGAGTGCACCGAGGAGGAGGTAAGTCCAGGTTATTTACGACACCCGCCCAGCAGGCACTGATTCGGAATTTCACAATGCTTTTGCAGGTTGACAAGGTGGTCACCATCATCTCCAACCCCCTGCAGTATAAGGTGCCCAACTGGTTCCTTAACAGGCAGAAGGACATTATCGATGGCAAGTACTGGCAGCTGACCTCCTCCAACTTGGACTCGAAGCTGCGTGACGATCTGGAGCGTCTGAAGAAGATCCGCTCCCACCGTGGTCTGCGTCACTACTGGGGCCTGCGTGTCCGTGGCCAGCACACCAAGACCACCGGTCGCCGTGGTCGCACCGTGGGTGTGTCCAAGAAGAAGTAAGCTGCTGTGCTGATGCTGCTGTTGCGTTCCCTGCCGGATTGCCGACACTACTTTAACTTTTACATAAACATCAAACAAATAAAAGAAAACACGGAAACCGGAACGTTTTAGTGCGGAGTACACATATGTATGTGAAGTTTGTTGTATTTCGACTGTGCTCTCTCGTGTGCGTGCGCCATTCTAAATTGTTGTTATATACAAGTACATATTTGCGTATATACATATGTCGTCGTCAAATGTATCCAGTCGGTCGTCGCCGCCGCGGGCCCAGAGCAACTGCTGTGTCCTGTGGCTGCTCATCTGCAAGACGGCCAAGTTCCAGCTGGCCAACACCCTGACCAGCGTGATCATCATCCTGGGGCCCATCCTTGTGATTTTCATCTACTCGGCCACGGGTCTGCTCCAGGAGAAGCATCAAGCTCTGGCGACGATAAGTCTGCCGATCAATTTTACAACCAAAGTGCCGTATGTATATGGTCGGACAGCTCGGGCTACTGCCATACTAATCCAGGCCTTCTCCCTGACGCCTAACGATTCAGATACATATACTACTCGCCCAAGAATCTGGTGGTAAACAGTATCGTTGCGGATGTAGTGCGCGGGGTGAAGGCCAATGGCAGCAAGGGCTTCACCAGCGCCAAAGAGATGGAGAGTGCCCTCATTGACGATTCCGTTTTCGTGGGCATCGAGTTTGACGACTCGTTCAGGGCCATCACCACGCTGCCGCTATTCTGCAGGGTGGCCCTGCGCTTCCCCATGCACCTACGCAGCAACCCTAAGCTGCGCTGGGACGGCAGGATGTACTTCAAGCGCATGTATCTGGGCACCGATTACTATATGACCGAGGGCTTCCTCATCGTTCAGAGCAAGCTGAGCGAGGCGCTGATCAGGGCGAAGAACAGGACGGTCGTCCTGCCACAGGTGACCTTGAAGCACTTTCCCGAACCCTACCGCATGGAGGAAACGTTCACAGAGTCGCGGGTGGCTCTGGCCGGGTTCATCTTTCTGCCCTTCACCATTTCCTCGGCCTATCTGGCGCAGGTAGCTATGCTAGCAGGTAGCTGCAGGTCTGAAGCTGGCTGAAGAGTCGGTATCTTTCGTTTAGCTCATCGTCGAGGAGAAGCGCAAGGAGGTGCGGGCCATGATGCAGCTGATGGGAGTGCGGGGCTGGGCCATCTGGCTGTCGTGGTACATTGTGGGCTTCATCCTCTTCTTCATACCGACCCTCGTGCTGGTGGCGCTGCTGAAGTGGCGCTTCTATCCGATGAGTGACTTTTCCGTGGTGCTGGTCTTCTTTTGTGTGTACGTACTGGAGGTCCTGGCCTCGGCCTTCATGATCGCCGCCATAGTCTCGGACAGCATCGGCGTCCAGGTGTCCATCCTGTTCCTCCACCTGTTCAGCTGGCTGCCCTGGCGCCTCATGGTCATGGGCTACCAGGCCACCGTCATCCGGACCATTATCGCGTGCCTGTTTCTGAACAGCTCGCTGAGCATGGGCCTGGAGGAGTTCATTGAGCACGAGAACCTGTTCATGGGCATGCACTGGGATAGGGTAATGATTGAGACCGATCCGAGGGACAACTTAACCCTCGGCATCATCATGATCATCATGCTGCTGGGCACGCTGGTGCGCCTCCTCATAATGTGGTACGTGGAGGTACTAAAGAGTGTGAGGGCCAGAAAGTGGTACTATCCACTCCAGGCCTCCTTCTGGTGTCCGAATAAGTGCTGTCCGCGGCACAGAAGCACTGATGTCGAGAGCCAGGAGTCGGAGGAGGAACAGGATCCGGAACCATTGTCGCATCGGAACCGTGTCGTCACTATCCGGATCAGGCATGTGGAAAAATCCTTCCACCGCCACAAGGTAATCCATGACTTGAGCTTGCACTGCTACCAGGACGAAATCACCGTCTTTCTGGGACACAACGATTCGGGAAAGACCACAACCTTCCGCATGCTGGCCGGGTTCGAGGAGCCCAGCGCAGGTGAGATCCACATTAATGGCTTTAATCTGGCCACCGAGAAGCGGAAGGCGCTGCGCTCGATCAGCATGTGTCCGCAGAAGAACGTGCTCTTCGACAAGCTAAAGGCCCGGTGGCACCTCAAGTTCTATTGCCGGCTGCAGGGCATGAACCGGAAGGAGGCCTGTGCCGAGGCGGACAAGTACCTGGCGATCGCTCACATGGAGGAGTTTGCCAGCACCAAGGTCAAGGACCTGTCCAACGGCCTCAAGCGGATGCTGGCGCTGTGCTGCAGCCTGTGCGCCCACCCGACGGTTCGTCCAGCCGTTCTCTGGCTTCCTGCCTCTTCCTCTATTGTAATCCCTTCGCCTTGCAGGTCATCCTCTTGGACGAGCCCGGTACCAGCATGGATCCGCTGCTGCGCCGCGAGATGTGGGACCTGCTAAGGCGGGAGCGGAAGGGACGCTGCATCGTCATGTCCACCCACAACATGCTGGAGGCAGAGGTGGTGGCGGATCGCATCGTCGTCCTGTGCGATGGCCAGGTGATTGGGTACGGGACCACCGGTTTTCTCACCCAGATCGCGGACTCGGGAGCGGCATACTTCCTGATCTGCACCAAGAGGGACGCCTGCTTGGTCGCGGAGGTGACGCACTTCCTGCAGAGCCGCTTCCCCAACATCCGGGTGGCCCAAGAGTACGGCATTTACGTTGAGTACAAGCTCCCGGCCAAGGATGTTGAGCAATACTCGACCCTGTTCCGTGAACTGGAGGAGGCTTCGGATGAACTGATGATCAAGGAGTTCACTGTGAGGGCTCCCGCGCTGGGTGACATATTCCTGCGTCTCGGAGAGGAGGTGATGGCGGCGCGGGACCGGGTTCTGTCTTCTGATGGAGAGGGGCAATCATCGCCCATGTCGTCGCTGATCAGTAAGGACACCATCCCCGTGTAGTATTCCCAAAGTCTGACCGTCTTCGCTGGTTCCCCCAGATCTCCTGCCCAGCTTCGAGGTGCGCGAGGGCGACGACAACATGAAATGCTGCAATCACTGGCGGGCCATCATGGAACGTAAGCGGCTCTTCATGTTCCGACACTGGCGGCTCTTCCTCCTCATGATCCTCATACCGGTCATCATTGCCATGCTGCTGATCTCCGTCGAGCTGCTCATCTTCTTTCTGGACAGATCGCTCAATGAGATACCGGTCACGGATCTCTCCTTCGCTCCCTCGTCGAGGGTGGTGCTGGAGTCCCAGGACAACGATACCATAGGGGAGCAGTACGCGGAGAATGCTCTGGAGCACGGCGTCGAGGTGCACAGCACAGAGGGCGCACGCTTTGGTGACTATCTCATACACCTGATGCTGAAGGAGGAGAAAAGCCTTTATCGTACCATTGTGGCCGGCTCCACGATCAACACGGCCAACAGGAAGGTCGTGGCATGGGCCAACAAGAAGCTGGAGCACGGCTCGGCCCTGACCATGGGCCTGGTGTACGAGTCCCTGGCCTGGGCGCTGGCAGAGCTGGATATCAAAATGCTGAACAAGCCGCACCCGGGCACGCTGCATGAGGTGGCGCGCGGCCTGAGCCGGATCAGCACGCGGGATTTCGCCATTGTGGTGCTGCTCTACCTCATCGTGGGCACCGCCATCTTCGGCATGATGCCGGTGATGGAGCGCCAGACGTGCCTGCAGCACCAGCAGCTGAGCATGGGCATGTGGCGGGCCACCTACTGGCTGTCCCACCTGTGCTGGGACTATTGCGTGTACCTCGCCATGATCCTGATGCTGATCATAATTGACGGCGGCTCTCTGGAGATGATCGTCCTGCTGCTCTCGTTCGGCTTCTCGGGCATTTCGTTCACCTACCTGGTGTGCCTCCTATCCGATGACCTGGGCAAGATGTTTAGCATTATGATGTACGTGAACATGATAGGTAATCCAGGCATCCCAGTCTCCCAATATCCACCTCTACAAGATCCATTTACAGGAGTGCTTGCCCTGTTCATTCATCCCAAGAGCAGCGAAGTTCGCTACCAAGTCATGGAAGTCGTGCTCATGGCTCATCCACATTACGCCCTCTTTTGCGGCATCCAGGATATTGTCACCATGGAGAGGAGTCTGAAAATATACCATGGCACGAAGGCCACCAGGCAATCGGAAAAAGAGGAGGCGACCTTCGACTGGGTGACGATTAATTATCTGCTGGTTAGCGGAATTGTCTACCTGACACTGGTCCTTATGTCGGGGTTTCCGCGTCGCATCGCCTACATGTTCAGGTGGGGTCACGATCGAAGGGGTTTTTTATAAGTACAAAAGCCACTAAACTTCTATCGTAACACAGAGCCCTCAAGAACGAAAAGATACTGCCAGCCTACGAGGATGAGGATGTCGAAGTGGACGCGATCCGGCACAGACTGGACTTCATCACCACGAAGAACTACAAGAGTTTCCCACTTGTCATGAAGAACGTGTCCAAGCGCTACGGCGACGTGCTAGCAGTTCGAGCTCTAACGCTCGACATAAACCCGTAAGTCCAGAAGTTGAATGAAAATCTAGGTTTAATAACATTTTAGATGAAGGTAAAATATTTTATTAAACCATTGATTACCTAGGACGGTTCTCTCGTCAATTATATTTGTACATTTTTAAGCTCTCAACTTTGAGAGCAGAAAAATTGCTTTCATACTGCAAAGCAAATGTATGGCCTTTTGGCATCTTAGTGATTGGTCTTTAATTAGGAACTATTGTCCCTTATAAGTTTTCTTAATTATCCCAACTCGGAAGTCAGCCAATTTCTCTGCTCAGCCTCTGCCGGTCACCAGTGCTAGCAAATCGCACATTTTAGCTATATCTAACCTTAATTTTAGCATTAAATAGCACTTACTACGCATTCCTCTTGGTTCCAGCTTCGAGTGCCTCTGTCTGATAGGCCGGAATGGGGCTGGAAAGTCAAGTACCTTCTACATGGTCGTGGGCAAGAGATCGCTCACCGTGGGTAAGCTTCACATTAAGGGCTACAGCATCAAGGGATACCGATCGAAGGAGGGTCTAAAGCACTTGGGCTTCTGCCCAAACGAGGATATCTTGGCGCCGTACATGACTGGCCGGGAGACTCTGCGCTATTTCTGCCTGATCAACGGGATTCGACGAAGTCACGTCCGAATGGTGGTCAAGTTACTGGCGGAAAACTTTAGGCTCGAACTCCACGTGGACGAGCGGATCAGCACATACAGCAACGGCACCAAGAAGAAGCTGATGATAGCCGTGGCCGCGCTGGCGCCGACGCTACTTTGCCTGGATGAGCCCACCGACGGTGTGGACATGTATGCCAAGTATGAGATCTGGGACATTTTGGAGAGCATCCGACTGGGTGGTCGTGCCATTCTGCTCACCACGCACAGCATGGAGGAGTGCGAGATTCTGGCCACCAATGTGGGCATCCTGGACCGCGGTTCGCTGCTCTGCTACGGTTCGTTGGGGCGCCTCAGGGCCCGCTTCGACAAGGGCATCTTCGTCAAAATTAAGGTGGGCACGTATGCGGAAATGAATATAGCGAAGGCGGAGACTGATCGGCTTTCCCAATTGGAGGACGCTCTACATGCCGCTAGGACCACTATGGCTTCCCTGAAACTATCTGTAATGCGACCCTCACTGGAGGGTGACGATCGTGCTAGACTGCACGAGCGACAATCCACCAGCTCGGAATCGGACATTCGTCAGGATTACGAGTACCTGCTGAGGGATGTGGAGGAAGTGTTCTTGGATGATCATCCGTACAGTAGCGTTAGGTATGTACATGAAATGAGTATAAAAAGCGTACTTTTCACTCGCTACAACTTTATTTTTAACTCTTCGCACTCGTTGATCAACCGACGAGAGCTTTTTGTTCTCGCCCTCTTAGTGTATCTCTCTTTCTCGTTCAATATTCCTCGCTTTGCCTGCAATGTACGAACAAAGCAGCGAATACTTCAGAAATGAGATTTGGTACTTCCTCTTGCTTCGTTTCACTCGGTTGCTGAGCGCCGAACGAGAGAGATATTTTCAAGCTGACTTCGTAAGACTTCTGACTTTTATAAATGTTTTGTCCAGGCTCTTTGTACAATTCTCTCTGTTTTGCTCACTCTTCCTCGGGGGGCTTGCAATGTACAAACAAAGCAGCAAGTGCATACAACAGAAATGAGTGCTTCCACCTGCTCAGTTGCTGAGCATCTTTTCAAGCTGGCTTCATGGTAGCTGCAATGTACGAACAAAGCAGCAAATACATACAAAAGAACTGAGACTTTGTGCTTCCTCTTGCTTCGTTTCGTTCAGTTGCTGAGCGCCGAACGAGATAAACTTCGTGAGCTCTCTTACTGTTCGAAATATTTAGTTCAAGCTCCTTTATCTAATATGTCAAAAATATTATTTTTTTGTTAAAAACCAAACCACTCTTCCTCCCATCTGTAACTTCTTTAATTTTCTATTCCTACAGCGAGAAGTTCTCCTACCGAGGAATGATAACCTTTGTCATACCCAGGGAGAATATAAGTTGGTGGGAAATTTTTTACTACATGGAAGATTTCAAGAGGGACATGCAAGTCTTGCACTATTCAATCAGCCATACAACGCTCGAGGATGTGTTTGTGGAGTTCGTGAGGAAGCACAATGATAAATAATAGCTAGCAAATTCCATTAATGAATCATGGTATTATTTACGACCCTCTTATCGTTAACTATTACTAACTGGTGGGCCCACGTTGGATTTGGCTGGCTATCTGTGAAAGCTTCTGCCATGAAATGCTAACGAATTGCTTAATTTATCGCTTGCCATGGCAGATTTGGCAAACAAATGAGAGTAAATAAACCAAGCGATTGTGCCGAATCATCGCCGGTGTACATTTGATCAGACGAACACGTGTTGGACATTAATTTAAACGCACCAAGTATTGTATATGTTATATTGTAAGAGGAGAGGTACTATTATACTGAACTAAAAATAAATATATATTTTTTAATAATATCCAAGCAGGGCAACCAAAAGTCGTTGAAACTGGTTTAAACTATTTTTTGAGTGAACGCTTTGAGCTCTTCTCTCTTCTTTTGCCAGAACGTTAGCCGAAAATGTGTGTCATCCGAGTCCATTGGTACTTTGAACCCTTGGCGATCACGAAAACTTTCCACAGCCACAGTTGGAGAAATGTGTGGACAAGTTCCATTAACGATCGATGATGTTTCCACACAGTTTCAATTGGCGTTTGTTTACGGCCAAACAAAACCCATAGAAAAGTGACCTATAGCTCTTCCAATTTTAAGCAATTTGCGGCCTCAGCAGAGAGAGAGAGAGACCCTCCAATTAGACTTTGTGCCCGCATGGCGTAATAGTCAAGTGCTGGGAAAGGTAAATGCTTAAGAGTTATGGCTGTGGCATTCGTTCCAAAATAGATTCCTCAACGGGGAGAGCCTCTGCTGATAGCGTTGAATTTGCTTATCGGATCGGAGGAAGTTCTCAGCTCTAATCGTGATTCCTAGGTAACATGTGAGCCTAATGGAAAACAATGGCTTGGCTCCTATTTCACTTTTACGCTTCCATTGAATTCGTTTAATTAAAACTTCTGTTTTTGAAAATCACACTTTGTACAACAGTTTTTGTTTTTAATCGTCAGCAGTTTCCCTGCTTATAGTAATTAGTAATTGTTATTGTTCAATAGTTGATTACGCCACACAAGACGCATATATATTTGTAAACATCTGGCTATATAGATGACGCAGTGCATTTGCCTTAAGAACAACAATTCAGCAACTGTTAATAGGAGTGCCCACTGTAGTTTATATTTAAAACCCCCAACCCGACCTCGCGAGGGCTGTGTATTGTGTCAATGAAAAATGCTTTTTATGGAACACTACCAAAATATCGTGTAACTTATTATTAAAATGTTAAATAAAATATAAATATAGGCTATTTCGAAACAGAAATCAATAATTTGTGTGTCTGGCACTGTGGCTGTCAATGCCTAACAGGGGAACGAGGATTTTCCTTCTTTTTTAAGGGCTTCCTAATTTTCTTATTGTCTGAGTTGGAAAACCCCAAAACCTCATTAAGTATATAAATATAACATTCATTTAGCTAGTCCTACGAGGTATGTCTGATGATTTTCTTGTGAACAGTTAATAGTTATTAATTATCGTTGCTTTTATAAATATGGAAGACTCTGACTCTGACTGCCTGCTAGTTTTGGTTCACACAGGTATACAAAAAGGTCACATTGTTATGCACTTTTAGGTACGACATCCGTAAAAAGCAGAACGCCTCCTGGAAATTCTTTGCTCTTCATAAATACCCACTAAATCTAAGACTAAATCTATATCTACTGTGGCGTGAGTTTGGTGAGTACCTCGTCCTGAGTGGTTGACTGGTACTGTCTCTCCGCCTGGCGCCGCCAGCGACGCGACAGAATAGGTGCGAAGAGGTCATAGTCCAGCTGCTTCTGATACTTGTCCAAGTAGATTTCCGCGTTGTCAGCCCATCCAAAGTGCCCCAGCACAATGCTGGCGACATAGCCGACCAGCACAGCCACGATAAAGCCGATCACACAGCTCCACATATAGGAGAGGCGATACAGCCAGAAGTAGTGCGGTTCAATGGCCACCGGGCTGCTGTTTGCGCTCATCTCGAGGGCTTGGGCGGCCAGGGCCGTGGCATTCTCACAGCCAGACACGCTGAAGTCCAGGGTAATGGGGCTGGGTTTGGGTCCACCGAAACCAATCCAGAAGGAGATGATTAGGGACGCCAGGAAGCCCAGCAGAGCGCCCCGCTGGTTGGAGCGCGTCGTGCAAACACCTAGGGTGAAGAGGGCCAGCAGCGGGCCGCCCACAACGCCGAAAATGGTGAGCGAGGCCTGCAGGACGCCGCCCAGGGATCCTGCGCCAAAGGCCAGTCCTATGCAGAGCAGGCCAAAGAACAAGGCCACCACCTTGGTGGGCAGCGTCGACTGGGAGTCGATGAGCGTTCGCTTGAATATCGCCTTGTACAAGGGCTTCAGATAATCCTCCAGCGTCACGGCCGACAAAGAGGTGACTGCCGACGAGATCGTCGACAGGCTGGCGGAGAAAATGCCGGACACAAACAGGCCGCACAGGCCGGGGTATTGACCTGAAGGGAGAAGCGCACTTAGCGTATGATAAATAAGTTGGGGTTCCCCCTACTCACCCATCGTGTCCACAGCGAAGCGCGGCATCAGCTGATCCCGCGAGTTGATGCGCCCCTCCAGCAGGGGATCACAGTCCCGATAATAGTAGAAGATGGCCAGGCCGCTGAAGATGGTGCTGAAGCTCAGCATGCCCAGGATGGGCAGATTCCACCACAGCGCCGACTGGGCGCTCTTCAAGTTGCGCACACTCAGCAGTCGCTGGATTTGCGTCTGGTTGACGCCATACAGCGACAGATAGGTGACCATGCCGCCTATGATGAGAGACCACCAGGTGTGCCTCACGGTGGGATCCAGCGAGAATTCATCGATTTGCACTCGGCCACGCTCCACAGCCACCTCCCAGATGGCCCCAAAGCCGCCGGCCTTGATCGCCGACACAGCAATCACCGCGTAGATGGCGGCGAACATGAGGAACGATTGAAACACATCCGTGATAAGGACCGCCTTCAGGCCGCCCAGCGTGGAGTAGAAGGTGCACACCAGTCCAATGACCAGAATGGCCGCCGTCCGCGGTATCCCCGTGACCGCCTCCAGCGCCAGAGCCGGGGCGTAAAGAGCAATGCCCATGTAGAGCACCATTTGGATGGTAAAGGCCAGCGAGGCCGAGAGGCGCGTGGCCTGGCCAAAGCGCCGCTCCAGGTACTCGTAAACGCTGGTGGTTCGCATCCGGTAGAATACGGGCAGGAAAACGTAGGCGGCAATGGGCGTGCTCATCCAGTAGGCAATGTTTATCACACAGAACATGGTGCCGAACTGGTAGGACTCGTTGGAGACGCCCATCAGCGAGATGGCGGACATGAAGCTGGCCATCAGGCTGAAGGACACCGGGAAGGTGGTCATGCTCTGGTTAGCCATCAGGTACTCCTGCGTGGTCTTCTGCTTGCCGCCCGTGTAGCGGTAGTAGATGCCAATCAGCGCGGAGATCACCAGGATGCTAATCAGGACAGCCGCATCCCAGGCGTCGAACTCTCCCACGGGCATGATTGCGCTGCCTGTGTTGTGTGCTTATCGGTGGTCGGAGGTGAGCTGCCTGAGCCCGCCGGAATTGATTTTTCCACACCAGCGGCAACTCACTGTGACTCGTCGATTGCTCGCGCGAATGACCTTTCCGTAGCGCAGTCAACGCTTTCCAAAGTGCGCGCACAAGTGCCCAGCTGAGAGCGGTAACGACAGCGCGGGCGAAAATCACAGCGAAGATAAAAACACACAAACGTTCTCGCGAAAGCTTCGGCCGTTAAATAACTTTAATCAGATGGCAGTGTTGATGTTATCGATGGTTGGGCAGGTGCTATCGATAGTGCTATCGCGATAAAAAACGACATTTTGGCTTCGTTTCAATTATAATTGCATTGTATATTTAATTTGTTTAATGAATATGTAACACTTTATTATTACTAAGATCAATTTATGCCATCTTTAAAAGCTTGCTTGAATATTTCAAATCTGTTACAATTATATCGAGTGGCCTATCACCTCCAGCGATAATAAAAACAGCTGATGCGAAAAAACATGCAATTTTATGCAGATGAATGGTCAAATATTCTATATATTCTACATTTATTTATCCATTTTGCTTAATCGCTAATAGTAAAATTATTTATGGCTTATTAGTTAAATTGATTAAGCCCCTTTTTTAAGTTCAGTCTTGTCAGACCCAAATCAAAAAACAGCTGCTTAAGTTCTGGCAGCACTGGCACACTTGGCGCTTTTTTTAAATAGACAACATTGAAAGAATTGATTATTTTTACAAAGAAAATCCTAATAAAACCATATTTCTTTACACTCGTTAAACTAACTAACAATGAGTTCTTAGCATATGAAATAAATTTGTGTAAAAATCGTTTTTTCAAATAAAAGTCTGAATAATAATTTGATTGTTTTTTTGTAGAAAACAAATAGATTAATAATGAGTAACATTAATCTTCTTAAATTTGTTGCATAATATATTAAGTTAGTTTACTATTAATTATTATGGTAAATACTTTATAAAGCGTATTTCATCTGTAATTAAATCTGATTGACTGTCATCAATGGGACCTTAGGGCAATCAGTCGTATTTTAAGTTCACTGTAAGCTCAACCCCATGACGAGCACCGAAAAGCTGACAAAAACACATTTTAATGAGCCTATTCTAACAATATATAGATTACATTTCGGTGGCTCAAAGGTTAGGGCATCCGCACAAGGCTGTGGGTGGCGGGTATCTCTTAGCCTAGCCCAGCTATAGCTCTCTTACTACATTTTTAAATAAATGTTTCATATAATAACAATGTCTTACATGCTATGGTAATTTTCCCCCTAAAAATGTTGGGGGCTACGCCCCTGCATTTGCTTGGCTTCCCGCAGCTACATTAAACAACCACAGATAGCATTTACTGGCCCATCCGACATAATCTTTGGGTAAGAAATTTCACCAGCCAGTTGGCTGGCTTCAATCCCACTTCATTTCGCTGCCGGCACCCTGAAAGAACGGTCATGAGCCAAGGAGCCATCTTAACGGACGCAAACGGTCGCCAGGAGGCTGGAGATGAGCGACGGAGGCGCCGGGTGGCGATTGTGGGAGCGGGATTGGTAAGTCTATAAAAAAAGAGATTTATAAAAGAAATTATTTAAAAACATCCAAAGATCTTCATATTGAAATGAGAAAAGGATAATTTATAATCTCTGAAAACAATAGGGCATAAAAGATACTGACAAAAAAATAAAATACCTTTAAAATTACATTCATAAATCTTTAAACCTTACTAATAACATAACTATTCTATATTCGTTCTTGGTTTATTTGTTAATGGTTCTTTAAGAGACCTCATATTTATGTGCACTTATCTAGATGCTGTTCACCGCTTATCTTTAGGGTTCCCTAATCCCTCTCCGTTAGATAGCACTCTCTTATCGAGCTAAGACTTTCACTTTCTCCTCTGTTTTATCTCTCTCCCGAAAAGGTGGGCTCTTTGGCCGCCCTAAACTTTGCCCGGATGGGCAACCACGTGGATTTGTACGAGTACCGCGAGGATATCCGGCATGCCCTGGTGGTGCAGGGCAGGAGCATCAACCTGGCCCTATCGCAGCGGGGTCGGAGGGCTCTGGCAGCCGTGGGTCTGGAGGAAAAGGTCCTGGCCACCGCCATACCCATGAGGGGTCGTATGCTGCACGATATCAGGGGCAACACAAGCGTGGTCCTGTACGATCCTAACAACAATCAGTGCCTGTACTCCGTGGGTCGCCGGCAGCTGAACGAGGTCCTTCTAGATGCCTGCGACAAGTTTCCGAATATCCAGTGCCACTTTGAGCACAAGCTGACGGCGGCCAATCTCCGCGAGGGATCCATGGAGTTCCGGAATCCCAAAGAGGAGGTTATATCCGCCGATGCGGATCTGATTGTGGGCTGTGATGGCGCCTTTAGCAGTGTTCGACAGCAATTGGTCCGCCTGCCGGGCTTTAATTACTCCCAGGAGTACATAGAAACCGGCTACCTGGAGCTCTGTATTCCATCCAAGTTGAATGACTTTCAGATGCCGGCAAACTACCTGCACATTTGGCCCCGAAACTCCTTCATGATGATCGCCCTGCCCAATCAGGACAAGTCCTTCACTGTCACCCTTTCCATGCCGTTTGAGGTATTCGCTAAGATCCAGAGCAGAGAGCAACTCTTGGATTTCTTTAGAAAGAACTTCGGGGATGCCCTGCCGCTCATCGGAGAGGAGCAGCTCATCAAGGACTTCTTCAAGACCCGGCCCCAGCATCTGGTGTCTATCAAATGTCGGCCCTATCACTATGCGGACAAGGCCCTGATCCTGGGCGATGCCGCTCACGCCATGGTTCCGTATTATGGCCAGGGAATGAACGCTGGCATGGAGGATGTTACGTTGCTCACTGGAATTCTGGACAAGCAGCTGCCGCTGGACGAGGCACTGGCCCAGTTTACCGAGTCCCGCTGGCGCGACGCCTTCGCCATTTGTGATCTGGCTATGTACAACTACGTCGAGGTGGGTCCTCCAAAAATTAAAAAAATAAATTATTAATTAATTATGTTTTCTTGCAGATGCGGGACTTGACCAAACGCTGGTCCTTCCGGCTTCGTAAGTCGCTGGATACGCTGCTCTTCCGCCTGTTTCCCGGCTGGATTCCGCTCTACAACAGCGTGTCCTTCTCGAGTATGCCTTACAGCCAGTGCATTGCCAACAGGAAGTGGCAGGATCAGCTGTTAAAACGTGTTTCCGGCGCCACTATATTCGGTGTGATCCTGGCAGCGGGAGCTATATATGCAAAGCGTTATATTTAAGACGGAATAAAGATTTTAGAAGAGTTTCCTAATCTAAATTTAATACATACATACATATATCTGCCCGGAAGAGTGTGCTCTAAAAATCTACACATTTTACTTGAGAGTTTCGCGAGCTTTAATACCAAAACTTCAAGCAAGGACCATTTAAAAGAAATGTATAACTATTTTATTAATTTTGTATAAATACGTACATTATAAATATATCATTTTCATTCTTAATTCATTTGTTATTTGTTTTTTATAAGTTGCTAGAGGGAATGTTGGTAAACAATACGAAGTTGTGCCCATGTTTTCAAGCAGCAAAGTTCGTACATATGCATGTTGCTATCATTTTCCTTCCTACTTAATTTAAGTTATAAATAATTTGTAAATCGCCCTCAAACAACAAAGTTATTCAGAAAATGTTCTGAATAGTATTCGTTTAAAAATATTTCCCACAGCTAAAAAGCTTTTTTTTACGACATGTGGGGTTTTTCTCTTGTGAATGGAAATGTTTTGAATGGAAACATGTTGTACCATGTGAGTCATATAATTTATGATGAATACAAAAATAATCAAATATTGTGATGAGTTTTCAGCTATTTGAGGTAACAATGGAGTGCAATTATTAATATATGTATATCTTTAAGACTTTGTTGCCAAATGAAGAAAAACAAGTTGCAATAACAAATCAAAGCGAACGGAGGTAGCGGAGCCAAGAATACCCATCTGATAAACTATTGTTTACTGTGGATTCACGCAGTTCTTATAAATAATACCAACACACATGCCCGATTTTGCTTGGCAAAATAATTGAAATTCTCGTTGGCCGCGTGGCTACTACGCATCGCATTTGGTGTATGTCTATGTCTACGGGACCATCAACTGGTGGATGTGGATGTGGATATTTTTGGGTTTGTTTTGTCGCTTCGCTATTGGGGCGGCGACAGCCAAAAATACTGTCGTACCGCCCCACACACAACAGTGTGATTTTTAGCCATTCGAACGGTTATTTCTAGCCCCAGTTTTGCAGCCTTGGTCACGTGATCGTGATCCCGCTGCATCCCCCGACATCCGGCAGTTGCACTTGTCTTTTAAGGATCACTGGGGCAGATCCTCTTGATAGGGAAGGATTTAAAATAAATATATTTATCGATATTAATATTGGTTACTTGAAGATTTTAAATTGCTCTGAAATATCGAAATTTATAAACTAAGTTTTATTATTTTCTCGGAAAATAAAACTCAAAGAGTAAGTGTGAGTTTCGAAGAAATAATTGTTTAAATTGTATTTTAACAATAAAAACATCTTTTATGTTCTATATTTCTGTTTTATCTGGGGATCGGAATAAAAATGATTATGGTGTATATTTTACATGAAAGGTATTTATCTATTAGAAATATAAGCGATATATTTCCGATATTTAAATGGTCGATACTTAATGCCATACAAAATGTTGATATGGTATCGAAAACTCTATTTGAGTTTCGAAGAAATAATTGTTTAAATTGTAATTTACGTTCTATATTTATGTTTTATGTTTTAGCTGGGGATCGGAATAAAAATTATTACGGTGTATATTTTCCATGAAAGGTATTAATCTATTAGAAATATAAGCGATATATTTCCGATATCTAAATGGTCGATACTTATTTCCATAGAACATTCTGATATGGTATCGAAAACCCTTTTTGGTCTATATATCATATTTGATTTATCTGATCCGTTATGCATCTCTCCCTGACTAATGCCTATATAATTCATATTCATAAATGGTCATAACACGTCGAGCGCTGCCTCTTAGCGAGGAGCTTTCTAGAAAGAGAAGGCGTGATAGCTTTCGATTAATTAGCATGCCATTTGGTTGCCACCCCAACCCTCTCGCTCTCGCTCGCCTGCACCCACTCCCCCACCTTTCCCTTGGTGGGTGAAAGAGAGAGAGAGAGAGAGAGCGGCCATTGGTGAGAGCACAAGGTCGGCGCTTTCTCAATTGCCGGCCGGTATTTTATTACAACAACATTTACAGCATTGTGATCGCACAAAAGCTTGCTGCGCAGCTTTATCCTCTCTCCATCTCATCCGCTCTTTCAAGCGCAGATAAATCAGCCAAAAAACTGGGCTTAAAAGTGAAAACCCCAAGCAAAACAATGGCTTGAAGCCATTTCTTGACCTACTACCTAAATGCTAGAAGCACTCGAGCGAAGCTTTTGGCCAATGGAAAGAGCGTGGGAGGGAAGCTGAAGAGGAGGAGAGGAGAGAGAAGAAGATGGACAATGAGAGGGCCGAAGAGAGAGAGATTTGTAATGAGCGAGCGTCGATTGCTTTGCTCATTTCCGACTTAATTGTTGTTGCTAATTCCGTTTCGCGAACTTTTCGTTTGGCGCTCTCTAGAATTGTCGGCGCCGTTGCTCTGCTCCCCCTAATTACAGTGTTACCTTATAAAGGAGAAACAAATCCATATGAAATCAATTGGTTCGATGAAGATCAAAGCTTAGACGTACATAGCTAAATACAATATCAAGTGAAATTATGAATTAATAAATAAAAAAAATAGTAAAAAATCTTCTAAAATCCATGAAATGAAAGCCAAAGGAAAGAAGGTAACTAGATTTCTACCTTTTGTGCTAATTTAGCAAAAGTGCTACCAGATCGAAGCTTTACTGTAGCTGTTACGGCTGCCGCCGTGTCGTCGCTTGGCGCTCGTCTTCGCTTGGCTCTTCACGCTGTCGTTCCGCTGTGCCGCTGTGCCGTTGTGCCAGCGCCGTCAGTTAGTTGCTCGTCACATGTTCGACACTCAAGTAGCCAAGAGGAATAGGAACATAGGAATAGCCGAGCGCCAACCAAAGTCCGATCGAGCGTTGAGCAGCCACCGTTAGACAGTACAAACAATAGCAACAGTGACAGTGACAGTAACTCCTCCCAACTGAGAGCCAGGTGCGCAAGCAAGTGCAACTATAATCAAATCAGAAATCAAGCAATCGCCTTGCCCCGATTGCTTCCAATTAGAAACCCCTCGAAACGATCGCCACATTTCTCGAAGCTTTTCGGCAAGCTTCCGCTAACCGAAACGCGTGGTCCGAAGAACGAAAAATAACGAAAATCAAACAAGCAAATATAAAAAAGGCAAGCGAAAAAAAGTGAAATTGAAATTCGAATTCAAAGTCAAAATCAAATCGAAAAAAAGTTGGGAGTTAAGTGAGCGCCATATCGCGTGTGCTTCTGTGTGAGTGAGTGTTTCTCAGTGTGTATTTGTGTGCGTGCAGTGCAACGGTATCCCCCAACAACAACCCCCAAAAAGAAAGAAGCCACAGAAGAAACGGTAGTAGCAAGAACAACTCTTCTCAGGCGTTAGTTGTCAGTAGAATTTGAAAAATAGACTAACGGTTTGGTTTCTACGTTGCCGTAGCAATCCAAAACCAGAATCGAAACCGATTACCGGATACCAATCGCCATCCTGGCCAGCCGTTTGCTCTTCGTGTGAGGCGCTGACCGCGGTTCCTAGGAACGGTGAACTCCACCCACACCCTGCTGCCCGTCGTCGATAGCATACCGATACCGAAACCGACACCGATTGCCAATAGCCGATGCCGATTGCCCATTGCTGTTTATAACTCTTTGTTTTGCCTGATCTCTAAACAGAAAAGCCCCAACAGAGAGATTGCATTCGATACAATAGGATTCGGTTCGGTTCTAGAATATCCCCCCCATTAAAACAGTAGCAAGTACGTGTGCTCTTCGGCGCTGAGAAGAGACAGAAGAGACGCTTACTGCGTGGATTTTGGAGGCACGAACTGTCCGAATTGTTCAGGTAAATATCTAAAAGCACTAAAAGCACAATCGCCGTTATTGATTTCGCTCAATTAGTGGAGCTACGTGACTGCACCACGGTTGTGTGCCGGGGTGTTCGGTGTTCTGTATTTCGTATATCACAGATCGCATCGTGTCCCATGGTTTTGTGTTCTGCCTAAATGAAAAGCAAACCACAAATGCGGATAACGATCTAGACACACACACTTACCTCCCTCTTCCGACCGAGCCCGCTGCTGCCCTGCCCACTCTCTTTCGCGGCTAGTCTTGGCATCTGGCATTTCCGGTTTCGCTATTTTTTGGCGGTGTACAGAGATTTGTGGATGAAAACACCTTCAGCTCGGATATTATTCAACGCAAAATCCACCCCATTGTTTAGTTTCTTTAACGTGAACTTGGGAGGTATAGAAATTATTTTTATTAAATTTTAAATATGTTGAAGATGTTGATAAATCGTTCTTTAACAACTGCTTGTAAATAAATACTAGCATAACATTAAAAAATTGTTGTACACAATTGGTTCGATTTTGAAAAATGGGAACTGATAGGCTTTAAACCATGATGAACTTAATGAAGTTTTGTCTAGATCTCTTATCAAATTTCTTTGAAAAACAATGTTCAAATATTTAAGAGATTTTATTTAATTTTTATACCCGGTACCCACAGGGTACAAGGGTATTATGGGTTAGTGCCAACCTCTGTCCGTCCGTGTGAAACAACAGATCTCAGAGACTATAAGAGCTAGAGTTACCAAATTTGGTGACAACATTGGAATTTGTTGCACGCAGATCAAGTTTGTTTAAAAATTTGGCCACGCCCACTTGCGCCCTCATAAATCATAAAAAACGTTATTAAGATATACTCGTTATTTTCGGGTTAAATTTAATAGATACAATAAATAAATAAAATAAAATGGACGTTTCCTGAAAATTTCAGTAAAATCGGATGATAAACATGGGAGATATTAGCAATAAGGTTAGAATTGTAACACACCGCCCTAAGGCACTGCTGTTGCAAGCTGTAGCCGACAGGTGGCGCATTCGAGCCTTGGCCGTGCGATATAATGGCGCCAATGTATGTATGTACAATGTATGTATGTAAAATTTTAATTTGCCTTTTAGTGTGAAGCGCAAACGTTTAGGTACCGGGTATCTCACAGTCGAGCACAGTCGACTGTAGCTTTCTTACTTGTTTTTTAAAATAATTTTTACAATAATATAGCGATTTAACGCAGGCGGGAATACCCAAATAATTTTTGTTCCAAAGTGATGATGTGCTCGCTCGTTAGTCGTATAATTACCATTCATCATGTTTCGGTTCAAGATCGGTTAGTGTTCGACAATTCTGGATAAGTAATTAACTCATTTTGCTAGAGGCGGGGCGGGGGGGATACGTTTCACATTTCTCCCATCGGCCCCATACTGCGATTGAGTCACGAAGTTTCGCGAAAGTAAATATCAGATCATAAACAGTATCGCGATTGTTAAATTGAGCCAGGAGCCATTTTACTTTTTGTACACATACACACATGTACAAATCCATCAAATGCAGTTAGTCGTGAGCGGCCATAAAAAGGCTTTTTAATGGGCGAATTAGCGAAGGCACTTTTACGAGACCTCAGCAAGAGTATTGATCTTGTGATCAGCTTACTCTTCGCACACACACAGCGGCTGCTGACAAACAGTAGCGGTGAAAAATAAAATAAAATATTCCGATACGAAACTTACATCATCGGGCTGGGGCTATAAAGAGAGGGTAAAAGAGAACGCGCCCGCCAAATGGCAAGCATTTACATACTAGCTCACATACTATACGTACATCAAACCCCTACACACACACAGGCATAGATACAAATGTTGTTTTTTTTTCGGCGCTCTTGTTTTTGCTTTCTCGGTTGGACGCAACAAATAAGTAATATAAATTGCGCGTTTGGAAATGGGGGGAATTTTATTTTGCTGCTCCTTCAGGAAATCACAGCAGTTAATCAAAGAAAAAAAAAGTGCAAACAGAAAAGTGATAAAAACTAAGCAATCGCTAGAGAGAGGAGGGCGAGCCCCAATGTGGAGAGGGAGAGTGTGATACAATCGAATCGAATGTGTGTTCATAAATGGCCAAAGCAATATTTTAAACGATTTGGCAGGCTTTATAAAAATAAATCACGCATTTTAGAGCACATAAACAAATCCCTAAACGAATGCCGGAAAGCATTTGTGCAAAGGCAAATACATAACCAATAACTAATGCGGTTTCTTCTTCCCATTTCTCTTTACTTACATGTTTTCCTTGTCCGCTTCGTCTTTCTCTTCCCCAACGATGCTGGGCTGTGCTCTTGCGGTAAATGTCACCCAAAAAGGGATAGCACCAGCAATAACAACTGCGAAAAGAATACCAAGTTCGCCAAAAAGACGCAATTCAAAAAGGGTTAGCAAGTGAAAAAGAAAAAAAAAAGAACTACAACGAGCCGAAACAACATTAATGAATTTCGTGATTAAAAACATTTGAAAAGGTACAACAAAAGCTCATTTAATATAAAAATAAGAAGAACGCAAACAGCAAGCGAAATATACAAAATATAAAATCGCGGCGCCAACAACAAAACGTGGCACAAACGGAAAACAAAAAAAAAAAAAAGCTCCCCCAACGAAATCGAGAGCGAATGCGCGCGCGCGAGTGAGATATCAAAAAAGCAGAGCAAAGCTAACGAAAGCAACGCTGAGCCGTGAGAGACGCAGCAGAGAGATCGAGTGAGAGACAACAACAAAACAAAACCGCAAGCAGAAGCCGAAAGCCAATTGCGCACGGAACGTAGAACGGAGAAAACTAACGGAACTCTAAGCAAAGTAGCAGCACGGATAACGGTTAACCAGGGTAAAGCCGTGCACAAAGAGAAAATGGTAAACAAGGTGAGTGGCAAGAAGGCGGACAAGGACAAGGAGAGGCAGCGAGAGGCAATGTTGCCGGCGGCGGGCAACAACAGCAGCATTAGCAACACAACAAACACTAGCAACATTAGCAACACTAGCAATACTAGCAACACAATCAACGTCAGCAACACCAGCAATAGCACCAATAGCAGCAATGTCAGCAACAAAGCCAACAACAAGACTAACAACAAAGGCTTGAACGCCAAGGCCAACAACAACAGCAGCAACAAAAAGAATGCAGGCAAAGGACAGCAACAACCCCAACAACAGCAGCAACAGCAGCGCAGCAGCAAAAAAGCCAAGCCGCAGCGGCAACAGATCTTCCTACAATCCTTGCCACGCGACAGCAGCAACTACAGGAGCAACACTAACAGCAACAACAATAACTACAAAAGTGGCAACATCAAAAATGGCAGCAATACAAGCAGCAGCAACAACAGTGGCAACACTACGGACACACCGGCAATCCCGGACATCGCAGTGGCCAAAATTAATCCCGCCGAGCTGCTGACCGCCGCTCTGGCCGTGCCCTGCGCCAAATGCTCCAAGCCATCGATGATCTCCAGTTTGACCACAGCCGTGACCGCCAGCTCCGCCCCCGCCTCCTCCGCCGTTTCCTCGGTGTCCACCTTCTCGTCCAGTTCCGGATCCGAGACCGCCAGTAATCACAGCGATCTCAATTACCCGGAGCCAACTGTGTACTCCGGCAAGCAGTATCGCAAGTCCAAGTCCTACATGGGCGCGACCCAGTACAATGGCTCCGTCAATGCGTATCAGTCGGGATCGGGATCGAGTCGCGGGCCCAGCACCGGGGGCAACAGTGGCAATCACGTGGCCTACAGACGCTCCCACAGCGATCGGCGCAACTCGTTCGATCGCAGCTTCGCCGAAAGGAATCGCGACTTTGTGCCCATCGTGCCGCCCTCGCGTCCGGTCCTTTCGTCGTCCAACATAGCCGGAGTCATGGCCAGTGCCACCAAGCTGACGATTATCGAGCGGTTCGGCAAAGGACGTGTCGCGTATCCCATAATGCAGGTGAGTTCTATTACCCAATAAATCAAGCGATAAATATACAAGCTAGTCTCTTATATAACTCTTCCAACTATTCGGAAAATTACTTACTATACTTTGGAGAAAACATCCAGTTAAGTTCTTATTGGCGTTCTAAATTGAGATATGAGATCTTACACAGCGATAATTTTTTGTGATGCTAGTTGGTTGAATAGAGCGTATCTATCCATATGCATCCAAGAAAAAGTACCTTTTATATATAAACTTAAATATTCTTTAATACTAGCCTTACCGTATGATTTATTATAAAAGTTTTAATCAAAAATCCGTTGATTTCGCAATAAAAAAAAATAATTTCATAATGGAATGTAAGGTTACAGATCATCCTCTACGTAATCTAGTATTCTTCTAGGAAAACCCCACTTATTAATATTTTTTAATACTATAAATTTTATTGAATCCCCAGCACTCTTATAGGGAGATTACAAGTGTATAGTTATATGTTTTCTCTAATTCAAAAAATTCTAATTTCACACTTTAAATGAGTTTGAAACGCCATTTCATGAAATCAACTAGAACTAGTAAATAAAGATAAGGGCTTCTTACTTAGGTTGACTGTTTGCTTTCATAATTTGCGAGAAATATTACTCTGGTTTGTGTAACATGTTTACCCTTCGATCTCAAGAAATCTATGTGTTTTCCTTTATCTGGGAATACATTGTATTATTATAAAAGTTTCAAAAAGTAAAAAAGTAAAGGTGAGCAGAGATCACTGTATATTCCACTTGTACTCTTAATATTCAAATTAGCCAGAGCAGCCTTACATTTTCTTCTGATAATTATCTGGGATTGTTTTGGATAAGGCTAATTCTCACTAATAAGCAGAAGAACACATGAAGTATTTCTCAAATGAATCTTTCCAGTTTTAGGAAAATCCTAGGGATAGTTGTAATTTTATTTGTGTAAAATGAAGGGGAAACCCGTAAACGCAGCATTTATGTGATTCTGGGTTGGGGACGCTTTCGTAACTTTCCATTAGTTGGCCTGTTGCCACATTCGAGAAGTTGGCGGCCCTCTAATCAGCTCCAGCAGCTACCGAAGGAAGCAGCCATAATTAATGGCACACAAACAAGAACAGGTGATAAGAAAGAGCCAGAATGGCGAGAAAGCGAGTGAGTGCTGTGTGCTTACTCATCTATATATTTTTGATAAGCTGATTTCATTTCGGGCGTCGCAAAGTGGAGTATAAACTTCTTCTTTTGGAACTCCCAAAACAAAAATAAACTCAAGAATTTGTTCTCTGCACTGATTCAAGGGTTATTTTCTTTCGTTTTTCATATTTTTGTTGTTGTTCGATTGTGCAATTTGTTATCTCTTTCCTTTGTATATGTACTATATTTGTGTTCTTTTTGTTTGTTATTTACGGTTATGCACTTGGGTCGCTATATTACGTATACGCCCTGGCTGACAGCTAGCAATTTGTCGCCTCCTCCGATGATTTTTGTGCAATCGAGAGACAAATGCGATGCTAATATACGGAACTACTGTCGTCGTCTTGCCTTGAATCTCCGTCACTCTTAATAGCTGCTCATGTATATTCTGCCTCAACAAGACTGCGATCCAAACAATCAAGAAAAATGGTAACCAAATCTCTGGTCCGGACAGAGTTGTTCGAATCTAAAGTCTTTTATGCAAATTCCTCGCTGACGTCGGGCTGGTGGTTTTTGTCAATTTTTGATTTGGATTTTATGGTGGAAAAATATCAACCGAAAGTGGTTTGATTAGCATGTGCTGCTGCGGCACTTAGTTAGTTAGTTACCAAAACTAGTTCTAAACGAACCGAACACAACTTCAAACCGAAATCGAAATCAGGAAAAAACAACCAAAAACAAGGCAGATTGATGCGAAAAGTGAAACTTGTTTGGGTCTTGGAATATATATTTCCTTAAAAGCTGTGTGTGTTGCCTAGGGCTGATTTAGAAAGCCCCACGGCCCCAGAAATAAATATAGACAAAGCCGGCCATTTACAAGATCTAAGCCAGACAGACAGACAGACAGACAGACAGACAGACAGCCAGCCAGCCATCCATCGAATCTCCCAATTACCCGGCATTTCTTGGCCAAGTTTCCGCCGTCTTGGGCTAATTTGGGGCAACACAACTGTTTCAACAATTTGTTTAGCCTTAGCATTGCCTTTGCTGGCCTTCAAAATAGTAAAAACAGAAACTAGACAAAAACATTGAAAATGTTCTGAAAAACAATCCCAACACACATTTTGTTTTCAAGTGATTCACACAGAATTTCGATCTCTCCCCCGCTCAGTGCTGATGTTTACTCTCTCACCCCACGTGAATTCTGCTGATGCTGACGCACAGTGGGCCAAGTTCTATAGAATCTGGGCCTGGTGAAATTGCTTTGGCCTGGAAACAAATCTCTCCACACGTGGCAAACACTTTGGCAACGGAAATGAGCCGCTTGATAAGATAGTGTGTGATGGTGGAACTTGTCATCGGCAAAGCTCTATTTGGCATATATGCATATCTCTACAGTGAGAGGGGAACGCTGCGCTCTGCACCAACAAAACTTTTTAAATTGATATATTTAATTATTGCTTGATCTGTAATCATTATCAAAAGTAAACAACAAATTTAGCTAGAAGTAAATTGCATTTCTATCGAAGGCTTTTGAAGTTTTGATGGACATTTTCAGGATGGTACTTAAAATTCTGATAAAGTTATTCTTTAAGTTAAACTGTCCCATTGATAATGGTCTCATAATAGCAATAATAGCCTACAGATATCGCATAAGACCAGTTATCGCAGGAAGTGTGAAATTATATATAGTATACAGAAAACAATCAAACTAAGACTTTATTATAAAACGTTTTCATACAAAACAAGAAAGGTAGCTAAGTTCGGGAGGCTTACTTGGGAAAGCCGAAGATTGGATACCCTTCCAGTTTGCAGTGGAACTGGATATTTTATTCAGATAGCTCGAAAACTGAAATTAAAATGTTGGCTGACGGACAGGCTGACGGACGTGCTAACGGACAGGCTGACGGGCAGAGTGACGGACAGATTGACGGGCAGACCGAAGGACAGACTGACGGATAGTCGGACAAACTGACGGACATGGGTAGATCGATGCTGGTATACTTTATAGGGGCTTAAAGGACTCCTTCACTGTGTTGGAAACATCTGAGTAAAATTATAATAAATAATATAATAAAATCATTCCGATAAAGTAATACATCAATTTCATATTAAGTACTCTTTTAACGCAATATTATTACTATATATATTACTATACTATTAACGTAACACTTGTTATCTTTTAAGGGAGGCAATACATCCATTTAATATTAATGCAATTCTTTTTATCCCTTTTTGGGATTTGCAAACGTAATTTTATTTGTAAGCTTTACATTTAGGAAACGTATATTAAATGGGCATTGCCGTATGAAGGTACTCCCATATGCGGGGGATTTCCAGTCTTGATTTGAATCTCGTCAAAGATTTTGCAAACATTCTGGGGCTTATCAGTCAGAGCGAATCGGCAAACACACACACATCGGTTGATTTATATTTATATATTAGAATACAGCAACTCTTCTGCTTACGTCAAGCTTCACTTGATTCTATATGTGCATATAATACGAATGGGCGACTATATGGACAGGTGGAAATGTTTACAAAGAACCGACTGAGTTACGAACTTTCTATTGGCAGCAGAGGCAGCACCTGATATAACTCCTTTCCCTCGACTCGGCCCCTTTTCGTGCAGGCCGCTCTTCCAGTTGATTTTTATTTTTATTATCATCTAAATGGACAGATAGATATATCCAATGGAATAGGATAGATCGCCGTATATTCCAATCATATAGATATATATCGTGCCAAAGCTTTTGTGTTTATTTTTCTTAATTATTATATATTTTTTTGTATTATTATTTGAGTCAGTAAATATTACGCTACCAAATTGCATATTGTTTTTCGAGAATTGCCACAGCTGTGTGTGGCCAACTTTTGCTTCAGTTGGCTTCTACCAACTCAACTGCGTAGTAAAAATCATTTATAAATATGATTTTGCTGGCAAAAAGCGTTGAAAAGCGACGAAAAAATAAAAAATAAAAAATTAAAGAGTGTGCTGGCCAAAAAAAATGCAATAGTGTGCGATTCTTTTGATTATGGAAATCAGCGGCAGAACAATTTGAAATCAGAGGGAAAAAAGAGAAATGGATTGTCAGGCGCGGAGTGGACGCGGAACGGGTTGCTATCACGTGTGCTTGAGATTCTACACGCTTATCGGGGGCTGCCAGAAAGCGTGCAAAATATAATAAATTTAATGGCGTGAGCCACAAAGAAAAGAGCCCCTTGGCGTGGCTAGAAAGTTTCTCTTCATGACTATTCAAATTTAGGACTCATCACTCCTCCGTATCACTCTATGTACTCCCCCCAGGCGAGAATATAGCCACACTTTCTGTCTGTAATCTCTGATGACTTTGCGCCTATTGAAAGATGTTGATATTTTGCAGGCCTCTTTTGAGCCCAGCCTAAAAATAGGCAATACGAACTAGGTTTCAGTTCGGAATTTGATTGTTACTTGCAAGTAAAATTGACGTAGAATTTATATTAATAAACGTTAGCTTATTTTTGTACATTTATTTTGAGAATAAATTTGGAAAGTACAAATTAAATTAGCTAACAAACTTTTATTTGCCTCAAATTTTTATAACTTAAAATCTAATTGAGAATAAATATATCGACTTGGCTTACACATCTGAATATAATTTAAGAGCTTAATTACTGAATGAAAAGCGTATATACACAGGTTACGAGAATTAATGACCTGTGTCCATCATCAGATTATATCATTCCAAAAACAAACAATGTATAGAATCGCCCCTAGCTTAATAAATATTAATAGTTCATCTTCCTCTTTTAATTTTTACCTTTCTAGAGAGTCTTACATTCGATTTTTTAAAGACTTTTCTTGGCTTACTTTCTAAAGTTTGCTTTTTAATTAGACTTGAAGCCAAGTTCTTTACTTTTCTTCACAAACAGTTATTAAAATGATTTTAAAGAGTTAAGTAGTAAATGGTTCAGTGCCCCTGGAAGGTAGATCCATTTCCAGACACCTTCCCTACAATGTTCTTTGTGGCTCTGGGGCCTAATTGGGGCAAACAATGGACCCACCAGCAATTAGGGGGAGACACCCGATAATGCCACCGGAATAATGCCTGGCGCCTCGGCTGGCGAAATCAGAGGCGACAACGGCAATCGACGAGGCAAAGTCTGTTGGGATGACGATGACCCCTCAACCTGACATCATACTCGAAGCATATCTATGTGGAATGTGTGTACCTATTATTAGTTCATAATAATAATAATATTAAGTAATTAAATCAAAGTAAAGCAAAAACCATTAAAATGGTCAGTTGCCCGCCCCGATAAGAAGTGAAGAAATGCAGAGGAACTTGAAATGTTTGCGGTTGTCGCCACACACAAGACGACTGCACACATTCCCACATATAAGCATTACTATATTTATTTATTTTTGCTTTTGAGGTGCCTGTTGCTGGCGCGATAAGGAGCCGAGAAAAACAGAGAGAAAAAGAGAGACGTGAATCGTAGAAAATACAAAATACAAGTTCAATTTAATGTTGATAAGGCAGACGGACAGGCGGAGTACTGGGTGATTGTTTATTGAGAGATTGAGAGGCATTCCAATCAAAGAAATTGTACTTATTTTTTAAGGCACTTTTATAGATTCGAGATTGCATTGATTCCTGATACCGGGGACCACTAACCACTTGACTTGTCGTCGTAAACGCAAATTCGAATACTTTGTTTGTAACATCTGCTGATAGCTGCTGATCGCTCAAACGTAGACACTGCCTGTCAGCTTTCTGATCCTCAATGAATTTTGTAGAATACGCAGTATAGTAAGTGCACTTGATTTGACCGAAAGTTGGTTGAACTCGCCGCTGTGTTGGATAACCAATCGTTGTATACTCATTGAATTTCATAACAATCGGTTTATAGATATAATTGCTTGAACGATGCGATAAAAACAATTGCTCCTGCTGCAAGTGCTGCTTCTGGTGCCGCTTATTTTGTGCTTAACCGAAATTACGGCTATTTTGTATGCCCATTTTGAGGGTATAAATATTTAAAGCAAGAGTTTGTGGGATAGATCATATTTTAGGTTATATTCAGGAGCCTAGAATGAAGAGTTTTAAACTAAATAAAATTCAAGTACACTTTGTAGAAGCTTTTATGTGCAACTTATACAATTAAAGACGATTTGGGATTTTGACTTCTAAGCTATTTTATTCGAAACAGAAAACGTAATTACATTTTATGGTTGCTCTATGACAGTGGTGCCCAAAGTCCTGGCTCGCGAATTAGTAAAATTTCTATACCCGACCTCTGCCGACAAATCATTTTTTTAAAGCTTAAATGGATGATGATGTTCCTACATTTTCGGTGATCTTAAAGTTTTTAGAGATTCCTTAGAAAAGGAATCTAAGTTTCACAACGTTTAGATAAATATATAAAATAATTTCCATTAAAACAATATTATGTAAGGGCATTCCCAGTTCCTCACTGCCAACATTGCATTCCATTTTCTTCGTTTTTAATCTCCAAGATGTAATGGCTTCGGCCAGGGTTCCCTTAAGGTCTTTGATGTTAATCGGCAGCCATCTACTTGTTGGATTGTGTTGTTTGGCCTGCTAGCTTGTTGGACAAACAGACGCCAGATATGTATATCTATAGGTATATGCCCCATGGCGCTGTATGTGTGGCTTGGATTGTGTACGTAAATTACTTGTTAGCCGCTGCCACTTGCATTCCTTTGTTGCAGTTGCAAATGCAACAAAATGCCTTGCAATGCATTCGCGTGCACCTTTCAAATTTTTTGTTTCAGCTTCGCCTAATCTTTGAGTTTGACTTGCAATCGGCATTTTGCCGCCGCCGCCGACGCCGACGCCGCTGCTGTGCTGTTGTTGCAGTTTCTCAGTTTCATGTTATTGTTATTGTTATACACTACCAGAAGGTGTTACACTTTTTTTATCCAAATTTTAAAGTACTCCTATAAAGGCATTCAGGATGTGCCTCAGGACTAGGGAAGTATATCGAGAGTAAATGTCCGATATGATATATCGACCAAAATATCGCATTTAACTTTCAAAAACCAAAATAATTTATAATATCGAAAATATCAGAAACGTAATTTATTAAATTGGTTTATCTTTACCAATTATATTAAAAACATATTTAAAAAATATTTTTGATAAGCTCTTTTTTTCCAAGGCGCAGTTCGCTACATCAAACAGAATATCGATTTATCGCTCATATATCGTAACATTAAAACATCGATTTTCTGTCATTCCTACTTACGACAGATCGTTAGCATTTTTTCTTTTTTTCTAGTTACCTTAGGTTAGGTATCCCGTAAAAATAAAACAAACTGGCAAGGATTATGTTGTAATTTTCTTTATTGTTTCATAAAGAAATATAATTTTCCATTCCTTTTTTTTTGAAGGCGTTTTAACAGATTTTTTGTATTACCTCCATTGATGCTCTCTGTTGCGAAATCGTTTATATCGTTTTTTTTTTTTTTCGTTTATATTTTGGGTTTAGAGCATCCGCTTTTCTCATTTATCGCAGGCACACACTTTCGTAGGTGTTCTTCAGTCGTCTCTTTGTGTGTGTTTATTAGTGGCCTCCTCAATTTGGTATTTAAAAGACATTTAACATTTATGCTTGACTAGCTTAACGCTTTATAGCCTATAGCCGGCTCTCTGACATTTAAATCAGCTTCTGTAAGCCAGATAGATATAGAAATTAAAATCCTTTTAAATGTAGTATCGATTTCCACGGAATATTTTGATCTCGTTTTTACTGTCCGTCGAAGAAGTATATTTCTTCACCTGATAAAAAATTGTGTAATTGTATTTCCTAGAAGCAAGGCCTAGAAATAGATTTCAATGTTGCCAAATTGCTTTCTGATGAAAGAAAAAAATCAAATTTATCTATTGTCTATGTGGTGGGCACTGTGGGTTTTTTTTGTGTGTCTGTGCGTGACACAAGTTACTTCCGGCAATTATCAACATTTTTGGGGCTGTCTTCGTTTTTCTTTTTTGTTGTCAAAAAATAATGAAAAGAACACACACGAATGCACAAAAATTTGTGGTAAGGTTGAATCAAATATTTCAACAATAATAAGTGGGTTGAATCGGATTTAATGTGCCTTTTCGTAAAATGTTTTTGTTTACGCTTCAGTGTGACTCGCAAAAAAAAAAACAAGTAACAACGAAATATACAACCGAGACGCAGAAAATAATTCAAACCAATTTTCCTATAATTATGACAAGGCAAAAAATTGTGTGTTTTGCCAAATTTGTACTACGATATGATGAAACAATGTTTAAATATGGGGCTAAAGGTGCTCCATTCAATAATGAGAAAAAACGGCAAGGTAATAATTATAACTGTGCACTTTTAACTTTAGACAAAGATGGTAGCTTAAGTGGTATTTTAAATGGCCTTTTAAAGGTGCCAGAATATAAAGCCAGTTCTTAAGGTATTTCTACTTTTAACTGTTAACAGTAAACTATAAAAGATTGGGGAGTTTAGGTTAATGAAATAATTTATTGATGTATTTAATTACTGATGAGGTTTTTTGGCTGGGAACTGAGTACTGATATAAACCTGCATAGGGAAGGCAGGAAAAGTCCAATAAATATATCGTTAAAAATATCGCGCTCAATTTATCGCAAATTTCGTAAAGTTTGATAATTAAATTTGAAAGATGGAAAATTATTGCAATTTACTTTAAATAACCGATTTTATCGAAAATATTATTCGAAATTTTGTTTTAAATTCACATTTTTGTTCTTATATTTTGTTTTGATTTATCGCACATATGTATGTATCGAGTCAATTATCGACACGGTATCGATATATCGATATTTTCTACCATCCCTAGGCTTGCAGCTTGTCTTGAGACAAGATCTTTGAGTGTTTTTGGCATAATAGTCGCATTTTGATTTACGGATTATGGATTAAATTCGCCGGCTAAGACCTCGACTCAGCAATAAACTTATTTAGCAAATAGAGGTCGCAAAATCAGACAAATTTTAAATGTAAGTTTATCAGAAATATTTTAAACTATTGCCTGTAATAAAAGATTATAAGTTTATTTAAAAAGATTTAATACCTTCAGAATCGGAATAAAACTTATTCATTTCAATGAGCTAGTTCTTGCTTTAGAATCGGAACTTCAACAATAATCAGATCTATTTTAGGAAATAGTAGAATACAAGCCACCCAGAATCCAATTTGTAATGCCAATCGCTGGATGAATAATTCGCAGATCATGTAACATCAGATTTATAATTGCACCCCGACTCGTTCCTCGATTTGCACGGAATCTGACGTGAGTAAACAATTGAATATTCAGAGTTCTATCCTCGTCAGATCTCGAATGAGTCAGTTTCACGTGCTGCCTGCCCCACCATTGAAATAAAAATCAGACTTGGCGTTTTCCCTCTTCATATTAATTATTAAAAACGGTGGTGAGGTCGGTTTTTTTTCTTCTTTCAATTTGGAGCGTTTCTTAGAATGCGGATGTTGTATGTTGAAACGGACGTTATTCTATATAGAAATCTATTTTTGACTCCAAATCCACTTTACTCCAAATCGTTTATTGTTCCGCTATTATTGTTATTGTTGTTCGCCCGGAATGAAGAAGAGGAAGAATAACAATAAAAAATACGCAGTTTTTTCTTTTGGCTTTTATTATGTTGCCAATTTTTCAGTTACGCTTGAGCATTAAGAGCCGCTAATTCTTTTATTGCCAAAGTCGAAGAGTCATTTTTTCCACTCGGCTTGAAGATTGCCTTTGGCAAGGTCGTTCGCTAAGAAATATATACATAAACATATATATGTATATCTGTATATATATCGAAGTAGTGCAAGAAACCGTTTATGCATTTGGAATTTTTATTTTATTTTTCTTGGTTGGCTTTGCTGATGGTTTCTTGGAATTTTTGATGCGACTTCACGCAAAACTTTGTTCAGCAGGTGATGGAATGCCCAAAGCTCAGGTGTGTGTGTGTTATTATTATTTATATCTTTTTTTCTAGCCATATTTCGGTATTTTGCCTTACGGCCATTTGCCAACTTCGTTTCGCTGTTAATGCGCAAAAAAATAAGAAAAAAATTAAAGAAGAGCCAAATACTTTGTATCAAGTTTTGTATTTTTTTCTTGTTGTGTGTTTTTTCGAGTTATTATGAAGGGTTTCAACACTCGAGTGTGTGGTATGTGCTCTCGAACACATCGACAGGCAAGAGAGACCTTATACCAATTACTTTGTTGCTTAGCTGTTATTGTTTGTTGTTGGCTTTTGAGTAATTAATGCTCCACTTAATTACATATATTTTAAATTGGCATGAGGTTGGAATTTTAAGGTTTTTTTAATGGTATTATTTCGTATTTAACGAGTATTTACCACAGAATAACTCTGAATTATGATAAGTGGCGAATAACCAATATTCTATAAAGGAAAGTGATTTAATGGAAAATTCTATTCTTTCTTTTTTGAATTAAATGCCAAAAACAAATACAAAAATATCTAGAAATTAGAAATGAATATTATTATTTTAATGTGTACGCATTTTCTAGAAATATATGCGATATATAAGTAAAAAATCGAATATAAATTCTGTTGTGCCAAAGAAGAGCCTTAACTTAGTTTAAACTATATTTCTTAAAGTGGTTATCAAAAATGTTGTTCTTAAGATGTTTTCAACATAATCTGTAGATAATACAAATAAATTAAATAGATTGTTTTCTGATATTTTCGATAATATTGATTATATCGATATTTTAACGTTGAATACGATATTTCGATGTTTCAAATTTCGATATATCAAACTTAACGATATTTTCGATATTATACTGAGCGCGATATTCATACTGCTTAGTAATTTTTCGTCTCAAAAACCATAAATATATTATCTGTATTGAGTCTAATTTATAATTATTAAAATGTTATCAATAGAGGTTACCATTCTCGAGTAACCAATTCTTAACGGTGACACCAAGTAAAGTAAATAACTATGAATACACCTTCATGTAATAATTAAACGGTCTCCAAGTAGGTGTTTTAGCTTCTAGTCAATGGCATGCCACTTATGGGGTCTTAAATTTATTTCAAAACTATATAATCGGTACAATTTGATTGCGGCTTGTCTGTTATGGACAGCCCATACTGGCGCAGCACAGCCATTATATACATATAAATACTTATGAATATAAATCTCTCATTGTATAAGCTGATTTTGTTTTGCATGCATATTCATTGAGCCACGTTGTTGTTGCTGTTACTGCTGATGTGGTTAAACAGGCAAATTAAAACGCCAATTGCAAGAAATGAAAGGCAGGCCAGGCAGCCAGGCAGCTAGCCAGCAACAACAAACGTGGCCTGAACTAAACGCATTTGCAACAGCAACAAACATTGGTAGGTTTGGCCTGGTCTCTTGGTCTTTTGCCACAACAACTACACTATAGTTAACAACGTTAACAACAACCAGCACCTTCAATGTCAATTCAATGCAGGTGGCTACGACTGCGCCCCAGCTTTATTTTACCTTACTTCAGTTCAGTTCATTTCAGTTGGCTTAACTCGATTCAGTTTCAGTTTCAGCTTCAGTTTCATTTTCATTTTCAGCCTTTGAGCTTTTGGTTTTTGGTCAAAACCATTGGCTTGGCTCTCGTTGATTTATCTGTAACGCCGCTGACCAGCAAACCCACTAAAGTACTGGATGCTGTACCCGCTAAATTGTTTCGCTCGGATCATAAATGTTATGTAATCGCTTTATAGCAAAAGAGAGAGTAGGTTGGGCTTGGGCGGAATCCAGTTCTAAAAATAGTACTTCAAATGGTTTCCACTAGATTATAATTGGTCATTAAATGGGTCTTAGTTGGGTAAAGCTTGGTTCTAGTAGGTTCTTTTCAATTTATTCTCGGAACTAAAATAGATAAATGTACATATATAAGTACTATTACTTAAAACTAAAACGAAGAGTCTTTAAAATCTATCTTCTATCAATAAATCCCTCAATATAAAATGTAAAAACTCTTATAGAACTGTGGATCTCCTCTACTTATCATATATATTGCAAAAAAACCCAAGCCGGATCTCGTCAGTACGTCCGCTTGGCTTGCCGCCAACCGCATTTATCGGTTAATCGAATATACATTTTTGCATTCACCATATCAAATGGATATTGTGTTTTGATTTATATCCAAAACAAACCACCACACCCATTGGCAACCCAAATACTTCTTGGCCTTCTATTCTGTCTATCGCCCTCCCATTCTCACCCTCTCGATCTGATCAGGTGAATGAAGGATTACCCAAACCCAAGCCCAAGCCCAAAGCCCCCAAAACCGACACCCAGTCCAAGTATCTGAGCCAAGTGGAGCTTGTCTACAGCTTCAAGCTGAAAACTGACAGCACCAGTAGCAGTACAACTAAGAAGTGCACTCTGAAAAATTATTCTTTGTTTATTATCAAGATTTAAATAAGAAAATTGTATTTAAGGATGGGTATTTCAATGAGGGCTCAAGAGAAGTGCTTACTACAACTTTTAAGATATTAATTTTAATACTTAAAAAAAAACCGTTAATCCTAAGGGAACTGATGTTATATTAGACGTTAACCTCCGGTTAGCTCATTAACCGGAGGTTAATGCTTTTTATAAGGAGTTGATTTTTTTAGAGAAAGAAACATTTATAAACAAGGTCACAAAATGCTCGTTTTTTAGTTTGCAAATCTAATGGTTAGGTTAGCTCTTTAGCCAGAGGTTAAAAAATAAAATTCTGCAAATTATTAAGGGCAACATTTAATTATAAATATAAATAAATTTAAGTATATTTAACATAGGGGAAATGTTTCTGCAAATTATTAAAGGGCAAAATTTAATTATAAATATAAATAAATTTAGGTATATATAACATAGGGGAAATGTTTTCAAAATAGGTTTAAAATGTTATAATATAAAGTAGAGAAAGTCTCTTCTCAAGGTGGGATTTAGCTTGAAAAAATCAATACAAAATTCGAATTCGGTTTCACCAAATTCCTTTAATTTTCTCTCAGTGTTGGACCTGCAGTAACAGCCACATAGCTGCGGCAAAAACAAAAGCAACAGCAGCAGCAACAGTTCACTGTGTCTCTGTACGCCAAACTGGAAAGATCGGTTTCAGGTTTCAAGGACTTTTTGGTGGACATTCACTTTTGCCTATACACCGTACATATATATGCATGTATATGAATTTTCGTACAGAACCACTCGAAAAATACAAAAAGCACAGAAGAAACGGAGCCACAAGCTCTTGAGCGAGTAACGCTGAGCCCGGGCTAAGCTGCATTTTTGCGTCTCGAGTTCGTCGGATGCAAGTAACTGGAGTTTTCCAGCTGCTGCTTCTTGTTCCACCCAATTCCAAACCCCCCCTCTCCTGATCGATCGAGTCGAAAGAAATCCCAAAACTCAACCGAAAAGGCCTCGCCCAAAGCTTTCAATTTGACTTTCAATTATTTCGTCTGCTGATGCTGGAGCTGCTGCTGCTGCTGCTCAATAAAGCAACGGTACATTGTGCTTGGACTGTTTTTGCTTTTCGTTTTGCTTATCTCTGCTTTGCATGCCGCCCCCCTCCCACACTGCATCAATGAGAGGGCGGAGGAGGGAGGCGAGTGAGATCGAGAGGGAGCAACCACAAACACACACTTGTCTCGTTTCATTTGCCGTTGCTCGCCGTTGCCCTAAGCCGAGCGAGAGAGGGTCGATCAGCTATGGGAGATAATACATGCTGTTGCTGTTCTGCTCTTTATCTATCTAGGGAGAGAATAAGTGTGAAAAATATGACTGACTGGATTAAAAAAATATAAATTAGGTTTTTAAACAAAAGAAAAGATTTGTATACCATTTACATAGCTACACCCAAAAAAAAAAACAACAGTTTATCCTTTCTACGCGTTGTCTTAAAAGTATACTCAAACAGTATAACGAGTTAAGTATAGATTTTATACTTCAAAATATCAAATGTATACTCCAAAGTTTAGTTTTTATACTCTATAGTTTCAATTGTGCATTTTTGAGTATTATTTTTATACCAACCTACATCGAAAATTCGATAGCATATCGCGTTAGCTGGAATTTAGTGCTTTTCTGTTTGTCGCGTTAGTGATTAATATGAAATATTGGTGCAGATGAGTATAAAATGTATACTTTTGTAGTATTAAATTGATAAGCATCTTATTAAGAAATTTTTCATACTCAAGAGTATAGAATTCATGTAACAATCGTATAGGTTATATGATGATTTTTTTTTGGGTGTATTTAACGCTAAAATAAAGTAGATAATGCTAGATTTTTTAAATTTTTCAGCACTGCTGGAATGCAAATATTGTGCGTATACTGTCCGTGTGCCGGCAGAGGCTGGGTCATGGGCCACGCTGCCTCATACTTGTATTTTAATACATTTTAGACTTAAACCAAGCTTGAAAATGATTGGTATTATAATTTAGTCCCCGTTCTTATAGTTAAATTTTTATATTCAATACAAGTAGCCCAAAGAACTAAAAGTATATCGCATCAAAGAATTAATTTTACGATTTTACTGGGTATTTCCCTATCGGCTTGAGTGCTTTTTGTCGCCAAGCATTTGTTGCATTCATTACACAATAAATTATAATACGGGTTTGCTGTGGAATCCAAAAGGTTTCGCCTGCTTTGGCGCCCCCTCTCATGATCATGATGATGGCGGTATTATCATCATCATGATCATCATCATTAGTATTATTTTGCTCCAATGCTCTTTGCGATTGGATTGGGACTGGATAACTCGTTTCGATTCGCAGCCAAGTGCAAACTTGATTCGAAGACGTCGTCGCATCTGCAATTTTGACATTTCGAATCAACCTTGAAATCGGAATGAACGAGTGAGCCAGAGTCAGAGCCAGAGCCCATCCCACCCCCCTTCTTAAAAAAAAAACCAGACAGCCATCCCCCTTGAACCATAAATTCATCGGTTTATGGCAATATGTGTTGAGGGTTTGTTGGTAAAATGTGTAATAGCGATTCTGGCCATATGCTTAAGCCGGCTGCCATTTTTTTTCTGTCCGTTTTACGAGTAAGTTTTTTGCGGCAAAAGGTCACTAGTTTCGTGATTCCCTTTAATTTTTTTTTTTTGCACGCGGAAAGCTTTCACTCAACGCTGAGACCTGCGCAGTGGCGAAGGTCAACGAAGGACTTGCTCTTTCGCTCCCACTCGATGGGATTTTATGAATGAAATGCACAACGCCACCAGGAGGCTATCCCACCCACCGCCCACTCTCGCTCCATCTCTGGTGCCCAACCTACGACAAAAATTGTGGGTATCCATGAATGAATGACGCAGTTTGTGGCGTCTGCTAGAAGGTTCTACTGTCTCTCTCTCTGTGTCTCTCTCTCTCTGTCGCTCTATCTTCCCTGCAGAGCCCTCGTTTTGGGCCACCATTCACGGTGACGTCAGCATGCGTAATTCCCAAACGCGTGGGCGTTAGCGTGGGCATGGTCACATGCAACAACCCCGGGTAGAACTTACGCAAAAAAGCGGCAAAGCGACGGCGTGATTTGTCATAATTCGCATATGTTGTTGTGACTGCAAAACATCAGATAACATCCACCCGGGGGAGTACGTCGGAGTACGGAACACGGAGCATACGGAGTATACGCAATGTGGGTGGTATCCGAGCGGATGTGGTCCCAAGATAAAGCCCCCTCACACACAAAGGAATCTGTTTGCACTTCACTTGAGCGGGCTTATGGAGAGCGAGGGAGTATCCACTACAATTGAGATTTTCCCGGTCCACGATCGATTTGTAGTTCTACCAAGAATTTCCTTAGAGACGTCAGACGTCAATGGATATTTTTTTACCCCTGGGACAAATGCGCCGATATGTATTATATAATAATAAGTTAAACAGTTTATCAATATCAATTACTTACACTAAAGTCATGATATATATTTGTAATATTTATTAATTGTTAAATGATCGTATAACTCGAAATTTATGAATGGAGATCAGCTCAGAAAACGGATTCTAGTTAGGGATAATAATAATAGTAATACCGATTAATAATATTATACACCGAATATATGGTAAAGTTTGATATATCGAAAAATATAACATGTTAAGATATAGGTTTATATGTATATCTGCCATAGCGGCAAATATCGATACATTATCGATTTATCGAGAATTGTTGCCATCCCTAATTCTAAAACTTTGCTCATATCAGCAAGTACAGTTGTGATTTTATGTCAAAGTTTATCAGCTTCCTCAAAAATATATCATAAATTAAAATATATACAAAAAAATCGCTTAAAATTAAAAGAACCTCTAAAAAACCTTAAGGAACAGTGTCCCTGGGGCCTTTCCATCCCTTCCATCCATTTAGGTTATGCCCATTAATTCAGTTTACAATCGAGACCCAAAGGAAGAGCCGCCGCATTTATGATTACATCAGTGTTCCTTTGGGCGGCAACAGCCAACGATAATTATATGTGTAGCGCACACATTCGGCCAATTCCACTCCGAGTCCCGGTACCCAGGTCCCCCTACGTACAGGACTTACGTAATGCACTAGTTAAGCTTATATTGCACTTAATTGAATGTTATATTGCTGGTCATGCGCACGCCCACTACGTTGCTTCGTCGGCGCCATAGACGAGCAAAGGACACGCCCCTGCGAGCACAGCCCACCGCCCACTTGCCACCTCGCACAGTCCTGTGGCCCTTGTTTTCTCCGCTCCCCCCGATTTTTGGCTCCTGTTCATGCTGGCAGCAGGCGCCGCCGGCAGCCTTGCCAACTCTGTCTGTGTTGCAGGGAGGTCTGGCACACTTGAAGGAAAACTCTTTCAGTTTTCAGGGGAAAAAATGCATAAATACTATAACAAATATTTTATAAATTTATATAAGTAAATAAGCTTGAGTTTGAGTTAATTCTAACTGTATTAGAAATTTAGAACAGAGCTCTTTTTTTCTTATTTTTCTCATGTACGTAAGACGTTGTGCTTGTTCGTTATGACCGATCTGGCAACCCTGTTCGTGTCTATCTGACCCACCAAAAGAAACAATTGTTCTATTATATTTTAATTTATATTATAATAAATATATTATTTCTATTAATCAATAGAAATTTGTTAGCACGTTTTCCCGGATTTTCTTCGAGTGCCCGACAAACCACAAGGGCCAATGGGCGCCTGTCGGCTGCCAACCTCCTGTTGACTGGCGAAGGACCTCGTCCTCCTCCACTTCCTCTTCCACGTAAAGCACTCCACCTACGTACCTACTCCCTCTCCCTCAGATGCCCCTCTCTTTGTGGCCGTATGGACGCCAGTTGCGAGCCGGCTTATCGATTTTTCATTACTTACTCAATTTAACGTTGACGTCGTTCGGGGATCTGTGGCAGGTTGCTGTGAGGATGTGCGAATTTGCGGTCCTCCGCCCTTTGATTTCCCCTTGCATTTGGCATCTCACTTTTGTGTGGGCGATTGTGGACGAACAAAAAAGGGAAAAGGTTTATCCTAGATGAACTAAAAAGTTTTTGGCCAAAGTCGGCAATTAAAATGAAGGTAAAAGTTTTAGTCCATGCTAGGAATAACTTTTCCGATTACTTAGCCGTGGAATTTGCAGTTTTCCTGGCAACGGGAGAGTGACTTAAAGGAAAGCTGCTTATGGTATGGATTTTGGGAGGTATTAGAGGCTTAGAATAGTTTTTTTTAAATTGTATTAATTATATAAGTATAATTATATAATTATATAATATAAAATTATTATAATATATAATTATAAAAGTATAATTAAACGTGTCTCTTTTATAATATTATTTAGGCAATTTAAATAATTTGCAACCTTTTCTTAATGACTAACTTGTAGTAAAATTCCTAAATTTTGATGCTGAAGAGTATCTAAAATTCCTCAAAAATATTTCCGTTGAAACGCATTCCCTTACAATTTTCCCGCTTTTCTTTTGTAGATTCTGGTTTCTTCTTTTTTATTTTCTTTGCTTGTGTTTGCTGGTTTCTGCTTTTTTTTTTATGTGCTGCCCACGCCAGCGTCAATGGGATTCTATTTTTAGCCAACTAAATTGCAAATAAGGCGAGTCACTCAGTCGAGAATAATACCAGCAGCGCACACTCTAATATTGGAATCGAATTTGAGGAAGCTAAACAGGATGGGCCCAGAGCCACAGAACCAGAATCCAGCTCGGGTTAATCTGCGGTCCGGACTCCGGAGCCTTTGGGGCCATGTCGTCGTGTGCCCGTGTGGGTCGTTGTGATAAAACGTGTAAATGTTTAGCACCAATTTACGAGGATTTTGCACTTGACACCCACGCGAGTTCACTAGAAAAAAATGAATTATGTGTGGTGAGCTCTGAAAGATATTTTTTGTCAAGTTTTAATTTTATGCATTTGGTAATTAGGGTATATAGTAAAAGCAGGACTGACTTTGGTTCTAATTTGGTTCACTTAGGTGGGATGTTGTGCCCTTTGTGAGGAGCCTTTGACTGGAAATGTATGTTGATTTACTTATACTTTTCCTAATCTTCTCATTAGCTTTCTCTAAAATATAGTACATTATATAACAAAAAAGTTATAATTTCTTCGAGTGAAAAAACACCAAAGAAAGTAAGAGAGAAAACCCAGTTACAGCTTGGTATTTACAGCGATTGCTCCAGTCCCGTTCAGATTGTTTCTCCCCCAATCCCAAACCCAACCCAAATCCCTGACCCTGCCTCTGGGCCTGGCCTTATGGTGTCCTCGGCTTACCGGCGTCAGGCAGGCGACAGGATATTATCCACTTGGCTTAGGTGTTGTTGCCAAAGTGTCGCTGTTTCACGCTCCTCTCGCTCTTTGCCGACTCTCGGCCCCAGACCAACTTTCAATTTCCAACCAAAAATGGCAGAAAAAAAAAAAACTATAAAAAATATAATAATAATTGTTGTGCGTGTGTGTTTGTGAGTGGGGCTTTTGTATTATCAAATTGGTTCATGGCAATTCTTGTGCGTTGCAGTCGCGATTGGAGTTTGAGATGGAGCTGAAGCTGGGGCTGAGGCTGGAGCTGCACGAGCTCGTTAGCGGAGGCTGCTGTGTTGCCTCCATGGAGGCGTTGTTGGTTACTCGGCTGCCTGGCTGCCTGGCTGCCGCCTGGTGACTTGGTTACTTGGCTGAGAAGAGTGTGTTAGGACACACAGCTGCTGCAACCAGTTCCAGCCTCAAGCCATTCTAAATGTGTCCGTGTCTGCAAAGTGAGCGTAGCCACAGTGGACATTCGATGGGGGAGAAATATGGTTCAAAGATCACGCACAAATCATGATCAGATTTTCAGTTAAGTTTAAGGAAACATTAGAGCTTTATTTGGAATGCTAAGAGTCATTTATTTATATTTTTCAAAGCCAAGATAATATTATTTTTGTTGTAAATATATATTATTCTATCAAATCAAGTTTAAACGTATATTATAATATTCTTCTATAATTTTGTGTAGTCTATCTTTAATTACTTAGGTACTCAAATATTTATAATTAGCGGTTCTTGATTATTTTTTATGTTTTTAATATTGTTTTATAAATAATAATATTTCAAGAGTTTTAAAAAGGATCTGAGTATTTTTCTTAAAAAAATCCTTAAATTCAATTTGTTCCTTTAAACGAATTCCGACTGTCTGCAATTTATGTGGAGTGCATGCGTTGCATTGCTGCTGTGCTGCCGCTGCTGCTGCTGCTGCTGCTATTACTGCGATTGCCCTTGGAGCCGTTTCTTGACGTGCAACAAAAAAAAAAGAAGAAATAAATATAAAAAATAAAATAAAAAACACTCACACTTTCGGAAACTCCAACACGGACACAATTAAGGTCGTTTCTGCGTGGGCGTGTGATGATGAGGAGATCGTAAATCTGCCTCCAACCGGCGGCGGCGGCGAGAACGTGTCTGGAATCCGGGATGCCACTTACCACTTACCGCAGTTACCATCCCATCATTCTGGCCCAATCTTTTGCTGCTGCTCAGCCTCAGGCCCCAGGCCTTTGCCGATCCACGCGGCGTATACGTAATATTTGAGCTGGGTCTCCAGCTGCCTTTTGACTTTCACTTTTTGTTTGCCTTTGCCAGCTGTTGTTGTTTTTGTGTGTTTTTGCAATTTGAAATTCTTGCATAAAAAGCCAATGCAATTATCGGTTAAATAACTTACAGAAAATATTTAATCAGCAGCGCGATAACTTGGTAAAAAGTGTGGCCATGAAACTAAGCTAACTTAAAGCCAAAAACTAAGCCTAAGAAAAAAATATGGCCAATACATTCACTCTCAGTTTTCCGAGCAATTCTTGGTCTTAATTCAATATTTCAACAATTCACTTTGCATTCTCTCGGCCAGCCATAATCAAACGACATTTTTGTCCACTGGAGCCACTAAAGAACACAGCAACAACTACTAGTAACAGCTGCTGGCCAACACCCAATATGGCTAACACAGACACACACTTGGGAGCAGATTTGATTGCATTAGAGCTCAGAGCCGCCGCTGCAGCTTCAAAGGGGTGGGGTGGCATTTTTTTCTTCTCTTCTTTTTTGTTGTTGGAAAATGCAACAGAAGCGAGCTGATCTGAACTGAGTCGAGCTGAACTGAACTGAACTGAACTGAGCTGAGCTGGGCAAACTAAACCAGTCTTGAAAGGTGTCTTTTATATATCTATCTATATTAACCTGGCACTGAGACATCGATATATATATGTACGAGCCACATACAGAGACCAAAAGTAAAGCAAAACACTTTTTGGCCAGCCGAGCAAAAGTTAAGTCTCAGTCGCAGTCGTCGCGTCAACAAGTTCCAGCCAGAACTTGTTGCTGCTTTTGTTGCTGGTTGGCTTGTTGGTTATTGGTTGTCTTGAGGTTTTTACTCTGCCAGTTATTGTTGTTTCTGCGGTTAAACCAAAGCACTGGAGCACACCATGGCTATTTGCTATCAAAAGTAAAAAAATCGATGAGAGGGTGTATTAGTATTTAGATATATACAGTTGCGGTCAAAATAATAGTAGTGCTGGTCTAGTGAAAAGTTTTTCGGCTGTATCTTCCCAATGGGTTGACGAATCCAATTCATTTCTTCATATTAGTAATTACCAATATCTGCTCTTCCAGTATATGAAGTGATGTCGTCTTATCACATCTCTTTCTATTTTATTTTGCATTATTTCCCAATTTAGCACGTTTTTGGCGCAGTCAAAATAATAGTAGTGTCAGATAAATTTTTTTTTATGATTAAATTTACTAAACTTTTCTTAAGATTTTTGGTCTTAAACATTACTTTAGGATGTTATCAAACAGTTTTTAG